>SJYT01002060.1:109194-131087 GCA_006410635.1 Cephalophus harveyi | reverse complement strand
CACTGTGTAGGTAACCAGCTCAAATTAATAGATAACTAAATACGTTTGTAACCGATTCAATACAAAGGCATTTAAAAATGGGAATTTTACAATATTTAGAGTTATTGATATCTCTAATAGCACATAATTTGTATAAAGACATTTACTTTTTCACAAGATCTTTTTATACCTATGAAAATTATAATATCTGTCTGACTTAGTTTTGTGACAAAATATAGAATGCTATAAAATACATACAAAATATTTTTGCTACTGTTACTACATGCTAATATAAAATCTGACCGATTAATAATGTTTTGCTAATTTTTAAGTTTATAAATGCAACAAATTTAAAGTTAAAACTTGCCTATTATCTTGATTATAGGGAAACTTTTGAACACACAAAAACAATACTTTTATTGCCTTTTATATAGGTCCTGAAAAGACGATAGAAAAAGACAATATGTCAAAAAGTTAAGAGACAGAAACAGCTTTTTTGTTGCTGGTAAACTTAATGAAATCTTATGTTATTCGACTGGCAAGTCTCATTTCTTTGAGTGTCTCAGTGAAGACTGTCAAAAATCATCAAAATTCAACACAACAGAGTAAAAGCTAATAGCCTTTTTGTTATACCAAAACTAAAAGGATTGGTAAGACTCAAAATGAAATGCTATTACTGAAAATCTTCTTTTATCTAATCCTTTGTGCAGTGAGTGAAAATTGAACAAATGCATACTCTTTCATGGTGTTAAAATGAATTCTGACACTATTAAACAAATATTCTTTGGTCCAAAATCCTCTTCAATACTTTTCCACAAGGAGTATTATGAGTATATCCTATGTGAGTTATTGCATAATATTCTGACTACCCAAATAAAATTATTTTCTATAAAATAGAAATTAAGCACTCTATTTAAAAAATACTATAGCATAATAATTTTGGTGTGGTTATCATCTCAAGGCTGTTATATTGTAATCACATTTTCATAATCTCTAATGTAATCAATATCTCTCTTCTATGTGTGTATATATACATATTACTTCACCACTGAGAAGACCTAGAAGCAGGAAAAGCCCAATAACAACGAGCATACTTAGCACTCTGTATTCACATTATTCTCCTATTCAAGAAACCAGGACCCTTGGAAGCAAGAACCGATTGCCCAGTATTGGAGCAAAGAAAAACCACAATTTTTGCTGTAAGAAAATGAAAAGTTTTCAAGAAATAATGATGACTTGCTATAATGAGACTGAAGCTAACTTGAAGTGGCTCTCAATAGCCAAAACTGAAATAATTTGAGCAGGAAAAAAAATGGCAATGTATTACTATGATTAAGTAAACCGAATACATACAAATCCACACTGATGTAAAGTGAAAGTGAAAGTGAAGTCGCTCAGTCGTGTCCGACACTTTGCGACCCCATGGACTGTAGCCTACCAGGCTCCTCTGTCATTAATAATTGAATAAAGGAATGAAAGAGGTAAGTGCTCCCATACACTAGTGTTCTAATAATAAAGAAGAAATCATGGAAATAGAAACTCAGTAATTGGAAAATACCATATAATTGTTTCAGGCAAAAATGCTAAAATTAGTGGGTGATATTATAATGAAAAACAGGACGTTTACATAGTCTTCCAAGTATCTCCCAACAGAAGATTTATTTTAAAATAACTTTAAAATGTAGAAACCTGATGGACAATATCTTCACCAAGTGATTAGAGTTAACACCACCAGAAACGGGACATGGTAATGTCATGTGCCCCTGACATGATGCACTGAGAAAGGCAAGCTCAGCATTGCGGTACTTTGTCAAAATACAGTATCTGAATTTAACTATACGGAAACATCATAAAAACTCAAATTTCCAAATGATCTACAAAATAACTTGGTAGCACTCTTCAATATTATCAAGACAGAGAAAAACTGAGGGACTGGACTGTACTAGAATAAAAAAGTCTAAAGAAATGTAGCAATTAAATGCAACAGATGATCTGGCTTTGAATCTGATCAGAGATCATTAGTGAAAGCATTAACAAAATATGTGAATAAGGACTGTACATATCAATTTTAATAGTCACTTTGTATGATGTTAACATTTGGGGAAACCAAGTGAAGAATGTATAGGAATTTTTTGTGGTAGTTTTGTGAATTTTTGAAACTCTGAAATTATTTTAAGATGAAAACTGTAAATAAATTTAGAAAAACTAGTATTTTTTAATCTTCCTAAGCATTGTACTAAAGTATAAAATTTATATTCCATCTCTGAGGGGCTCCTATATTATAAAGTCTAAAACACAAATAAATATAAACAAATAAGCAAAAATAGAGTATGATGAAATCTATAAATAAATCTTTGGAGAAGGAAATGGCAACCCACTCCAGTATTCTTGCCTGGAGAATCCTAGGGACGGGGGAGCCTGGTGGGCTCCTGTCCATGAGGTTGCAGAGAGTCAGACATGACTGAAGTGACTTAGCATGCATGCATGCATGAATAAACCAAGATTCTTATATCAAATAATGTGATATCATGGAGTCAAGTGAGGTCTCTCTGAGGAAATGAAATACAAAATGATGATCTAAGATGGGAAGGAATGCTTTGATTGAAGAGTCAATGAGTCTTCTAAGTTATCACTCAGTTGTGTGCAATTCTTAGGGACCCCATGGACTGGAGCCCACCAGGCTCCTCTGTCCATGGAATTCGCCAGGCAAGAATACTAGAGTGGGCTATTAACATAGAGATGGGTATATAAATACTTTTCTGTTTTTAGTAACCTAAAATAAGGAATTTAAAACTTAAAATTTCATTGAGTTAGAATACTTCAGGTTGTCTAACAAATGACTGAATCTACTATTAATTTTTGGAAAGTGCTGTATTCCCCCAATGCTCTCTCCATTCTACTTTACCACCATGGTTATTGTTTATCTATAAAGATCCAGATGGCACTAGTGGTATGGAATCTGCCTGCCAATGTAGGAGACTAAGAGATGCTGGTTTGATCCCTGGGTCAGGAAGATCCCCTGGAGGAAGAAATGGAAACACACTCCAGTATTGTAGCCTGGAGAATCCCATGGACAGAGAAGCATCACAGGCTATAGTCTATAGGGTCTTACAGAGTCGAATATGACTGAAGTGACTTAGCACACACACAGACTGAACCTAGTACCCAAATCATAGGTAGAGCTTTTCAGATACCAACTTTACTTAAACAATACCAAATACATGTGATAAGATTAGTGGTAACAGACCAAAAAAAAATTTTAAGTGTCTTTCAAAGGAAATCACCATCATGCCATTTATTTCTAATAGAGAACATTTTTGTGTATCTTAAAAACTATGTGTGGATATGCTAGAATGAGTAAGACTTTATAAACTGCAGAATACTAGAAAAAATATATTTGATATTTTTTCTTTCCATTATTCTATCTAAAAAACTTACTGAGGGAATGTATGAATACATATAGCTGACTCACTTTGCTGCATAACAGAAACTAACATAACATTGTAAAGTAACTGCACTTCAATAAAAAAAAAAAAAGGAAAAGTAATTTTTCATTGAGTCCTTAGTCCTCACTGCCTCATGCAGCTATTATTTTTTTATTTTTATTGGAGTATAGTTGCCTTACAGTGCTGGGATAGTAGTGCAGCTGTTTTAAATATTTATCTTATTCACAAATTCTTGATTGACTCTTCTTGAACATGATTAGAGGACAGCAAATATCATCCTTTTTCTCTTCCTGACTTTGGATCCAACTGAAAAATCAAAATCACGCACAGGAAGAATAAAATACTGCTTTTGCTAATAATAAGGTTTACGCTCTCAAAAATGAAAATAGAAAAATATCCCAATCTTTGAAAATAAATTCTTAGCTAGTGACTGAAATCTGAGGAGAAAAACTGTTATACTGACAACAGCATTTTTCAATACCATACATATAAACAACTCAGTTTTAATATATTAGGATTATAATAATAACCTCTCTGCTACTTAGAAGAGGTGCTGTACAGGCGAAGGACTCACTGTTAACTTCTCTTGGTATGTCAGTTAATTTTTTTCTTGAATCATTCTATTAAAAAGAAAAAATAGCAAGAAATCTTCAGAGAATAAAACAAAGATATAAGACAAATGAGTTAAAAACATTGAAATTACCACTTTATTTTTGAGCAACATTTAAACTTTCTAAAATATAAATATGTGTGCAAATTCTTGAATAGTCATGAAAATATAAAGTACATATTTGACCAAAATTCCTCTGCCTATCTTATCAAATATGTTTAAATTGGTAAAAATGGAGAGCTTATCCACAGCTCTCCTGGGTTGAATGTAAAACAGTTCTATTGCTCAGGAAAAGAAGTCAAATATATTGGTTACAAGTAAACATAGAGGTTCATTCATCCATAGCATGCCAACAGAGAAATTAGTTAGGAATGTCATCAGAATGATGACATTTAGAAAAATGATGAAAATTACTTGAGTAGGTAAAAATAAAAAAGACTAGAAAGTTACATTCTAGAAGTAGTACTTGAATGGATAAACTTCAAAAAAGAGGAAAACAATCACATTTCTATTGGCTGAAATTGTTTGCTATTTATTTTTTTAGCATTGCTATAATGAGCTCTTTTTCAGCTCATTGCCCACTTGCATTTACTGACTATATGCCAATTAATCTTACTTTTCAAAATGATTTTCCTCTAGTTTCTCTCCTCAATTTATCCCACAATGACATTCTACAGTGTACTAAATAGTTTACTGAAAGGAATGTGTGGTACACATTGCACTAAACTAATCCTTAGTTAGAATATACAGAATATTAAAGAATTTACTTACTGTCTTCTTAATGTCTAAAGTTTAATTATCTTGATATTTATAACCTGTCTTCTCCTGTATTTTCACTAATCCTTTTTTTCTTAGCCTCTGAAAAGTTTTAAGATACATAGTTCAATCACCTTTGTATCATTTAAGCTTCATTGGGCATCTAACTCAATTTATCACATAGATAATGACTTTTAAGTATGTCCCCAACTCTGAAAAAGAACTGAGTATGATAGCTCTTCCATTCAAGTAAATTAAATTTTAGTTTAAATTATATTGCATCTATAGATCTAAATTCATCACAGGTTAGAAAAAGACAATTGAAACAAAAAGACTGGAAAATGGTATGGTACATGATCATGAAACAAAACAATTAAAATCTATTTGGATATTGCAGAAAAATATATGGTCTCTTTTTTACTCAACTAATTTTTGGAACTTTTCCCCAAATCCCCACCCTAATATGGTATTCTACTCCCATCAGTACTTTACTCCATCTTGTATTTTACATTATTTTTTCTTTCCTCCCTCCTTGTTCAAGTAATTATTTCCTAGAGAGAGATTATCTCCTAAGATTTTATGACTATATTAACACCAAAAGCTATTATATAATATGAGCTGAAATGATGAAGTGAAAGTCACTCAGTTGTGTCCAACTCTGTGACCCCATGGACTGTAGCCCATGGAATTCTCCAGGCCAGAATCCTGGAGGGGGTAGCCTATTCTTTTTCTAGTGGATCTTATTGACCCAGGAATTGAACTGGGGTCTCCTGCACTGCAGGTGGATTCTTTACCAACTGAGCTACCAGGGAAGCCCCTGAAACTATGATCTAGCAATTTATCAGCTGCAAAAAGTTTCTCCAACTGAAATTTAGAAAATATGCCAAACCACATGAAAAGTTGCAAGAATAATAAAATGAATATAGATATACTCATAACTTGATCTATGTATGTGTAGGTAAATTTTATTAAACTGAATCAAAAATTCCTTGTTAACATCATGATTTGCCAGGAGTCAGCAAATTATTTACTCCTTCTAGGAATGGCAATGTAGTACCTAATTTAGATTTTGTGAGCCTTACTTTGTCACAACTACTAAACTATTTTAATGCAGGGCTAAAGCAACCACAGACAACATGTAAATGAATGGGTTTGATTGTGATGAAATGATTTGCCAGGGGTCAGCAAATTATTTACTCCTTCTAGGAATGGCAACGTAGTACCTAATTTAGATTTTGTGAGCCTTACTTTGTCACAACTACTAAACTATTTTAATGCAGGGCTAAAGCAACCACAGACAACATGTAAATGAATGGGTTTGATTGTGATGAAATTAAACTACTTTCACATAATTTTCAGATGTCATGAAATACTATTCTTCTGCTGACTTTTTCACAATCACTTAACATGTAAAAATCATTCTTAGCAGACTGTACAAACAAACAAAAGCAGCAGTGCAGATTCAGTGGATGGGCTGCCTATTGCTGACCCCTGTGCTTCACCTGTAAATACTACTATGTGTATCTCCTAAAAGCAAGGGCAGTGTCCTATCAAACACAATATAATTACCAAATGTTGAAACTATATTATTAAATGCAATGAAATTATACAAGTAATACAGGAATGTACTGTATTATCCTTGAAAAAAAAATCAATGAATTATAAAGAAAGATATTGTGTAGTAATTCATCCCCAATCACAGATGTCAGCATGGTTTGTAATTCCATTTTCTAAAGCAATCACGTAAGTTTATGGAAAATGTATCATCATATGCTTTTGGCCTATAAACCATCTAGAAAGAAAAATGGATAAACAATTGGTTGGAAATTCATCCATTTCTTATAAGAAGGAATATGCTGGAAACAAGGAAAGAGGGCAGATTCTTTGTAAACAACTTACTGACAGGTGATCTCTGGGCAAACAAACTGATGATTTTTCAGGAGTGAATTCCTTATCTATGGAGTGATTTTAGCAAAATGTACATTTATTTCTAGAATTATTTACGGTAAACAAACCTAAAATCCTTTGGCTTATGAGCCATACTTCTGTGGACCAACCAAAAACAAATACATAATATATGATGTGAATGTCTCCCCTAGCTAAGTGAGGTGTGTGAACACTTTACTTAGAAACACCATCTGTTACCCTTGCCCAGAGTACATTTAACGTGGGAAAAGGAGGGCTAGGGAGCCTCATAGTACGAGCTGACTTCACTCATCTCATTTTACCTGTGCCTTAAAATAATTTTTACCTTTGAAATTATTAAGTTTGCGTAATATTTCTGATGCATGTCAGATTTGATCATCTAGTACTTTGTGTATTTTTAAGAATAAACTGTATTTTTATATTTTAAATTTAATACGACTTCTAAATAATATTGGTTCAGTACATGTTAATCTGTATTATTCTGTTAACCTTTTACATAAGATGGGGAAACAATGGAAACAGTGAGATACTTTATTTTCTTGGGCTCCAAAATCACTGCAGATGGTGAATGCAGCCATGAAATTAAAAGACACTTGCTCCTTGGAAGAAAAGTTATGATCAACCTAGACACCATATTAAAAAGCAGAGACATTACTTTGCTGACAAAGGTCCCTTTGGTCAAAGCTGTGGTTTTTCCAGTAGTTATGTATGGATATAAGAGTTGGATCATAAAGAAGGGTGAGTGCTGAAGAACTGATGCTTTTGAACTGTGGTGTTGGAGAAGTCTCTTGAGAGTCCCTTGCACTGCAAGAAAATCCAACCAGTCAATCCTAAAGAAATCAATTCTGAATACTCATTAGAAGGACTGACGCGGAGCTGAAGCTCCAATATTTTGGCCGCTTGATGGGAAAGGCTGACTCATTAGAAAAGACCCTGATGCTGGGAAAGATTGAAGGCAGGAGAAGGGGATAACAGAGGATGCGATGGTTGGATGGCATCACCGACTCGATGGACATGAGTTTGAGCAAGCTCCCTGAGTTGGTGACAGACAGGGAAGTCTGGCATGCTAGTCCATGGGGTCACATAGACTTGGACACGACTGAGTGATGGAACAACAACCCTTCCATATGCTGTAGTTTATTTAACCAGTTCTCTTTTGAAGGACATTTAACATATTTACAAGAATTTGAGTATTAACTCCCAAAATTTCAACAGATACTCTTGTATAACATTTTATGGGTGCGTGTGTTAGTGCTTCTCTGAGATAGATGATGCTTTAGTGGAAACTGCATTTATAAGATATGTATGCTATAAAATTTAATAGATGTTAAAAATTGACATTTAAAGTGGCTTTACATTTTAGTTGGAAATTTGATATTACTAAGCTTTAAATTTTTTGCTAAGTGGATGAATGAAAAATACAATTTTGTGAAATCTCACATACCATAGGAATAAGTACAAATTGATATAACTGATTTGAAAATAATATTTAAATAAATATCCATATATCTTTGCCTCTAAAGTTCCTTAGATAGTTAAATGCCCTAGATAAACTAAAGCATATATTCTTAGATTATATGTCCAAATATTTTAATATCAACTTTGTTCCTAAGCATCCAAACTTGCAGGTAATCCAGATGTGTAGAAATAAATAAAATGGAAAAAATGTAACCTAAATGTTGGTGGTTTAGTCGCTAACGTGTTCATCTCTTGTGACCCCATGGACTGTAGCCCACCAGGCTTCTCTGTCCATGGGATCTCCAGGCAAGAATACTGGAGTGGGTTGCCATTTCCTTCTCCAGGGGATCTTCCTGATCCTGGGTCTCCTACCCTGCAGACAGGTTCTTTAACTGAATGAGCTATGCCCATAAAGCATATAATCTATATAGATGATGCAATACTATAGAACAGTGAAAACTAGACAATAGCTATTTCAAGGATAAGAATGCTTGTTATCAACACATGTAAACTAAAAGAAATCTGTGGTCCTTTTTCTTTTACATGATTCATCTTATAATTATTATTTAAACTTGACTGATTTTTTTTCTTTTGCATATCAATTTAGAATGTTCTATCCCCTGGAGAAGGCAAAGGCTGCCCACTCCAGTATTCTGGCTTGGAGAATCCCATGGATGTATAGTCCATGGTTTCACAAAGAGTCGGACACAACTGAGCAACTCTCACTTCACTTCACATAAGTTTAATTTGATTTACCTGATGGTTGATACACTTAGAAGTCTTTGGATCTACAGCTTTGACTCTTCCATTCCTATGCTATTTACCATTTTTCTTTTCAGATATTTATATTTTCCTAAAAGAATTTTTATTTTCCTAAAAGATATGTATTTCCTAAAAGATATGCATTGTTTTCCTACATATATTTTAATTCTTTTTTGCCTGTCTGTAACCATCTTTGACTTCTGTTTATGATCATTTCTTACTAATAGATAAGGCTTTAAATGAAATGTAGTCAATTGAATCAAGTTTTTCTGAAACAAGAAAAGCATGAACCATAACTTTTGTAGGTGTAGTGAATGTGGGAACTTGGGTCAGAGAAAAAGAGCGGTTGTCAGCAGGCAACATCTAGATTCTCATTGCCTAATGAGCATTGCCTCCCTCTCTGATAGAAAAAGTTCCTACTGCAAATGATGCAACAATGTGGGCTAATGTGGACTACAGTAGCATGATAATCTGTCCTCCACCAAGCAAACTGCTCAGTAAAAAGAAGTCTGGCAAAAATTCAATTTTTAAAAGTCAACACAAAGTCAAATGGAAAAACAGTCATTTTGAGACATGCCAACATTATACATACAGAGAGGAAAATTTTAAATGATTATTATAAAATAAAACAAATGAAGGAACTGTACAATAGCAGAAGAATGACAGTAGAGAGCAATAAAGAGGAATCCAAATGAGTATAATTAATATCCTCAGAGGGTGTAAGAAGTTGTTGATCTCTTAGAGAGATAAAAGAGAAACGCTAAAAATGAGATCAATGAAATAAATAATACATATGTAATCATCTATCACTGGGTTTCCCAGGTGGCACTAGTGAAAAAGAACCTGCCTGTTAGTGAAGGATACATAAGAGATGTGGTTTGTTCCTTGGATGGGGAAGATCTCCTAGAGGAGAACATGGCAACCCACTCCTTTATTCTTGCCTGGGAAATCCCATGGGCAGAGGAACCTTGTGGGCTACAGTCGACAGGGTCACAAAGAGACAGATATAACTGAAGTGACTTGCCACACACGTACATCTCTCACTAAATAACAACTAAATGTACAGTAGAAAAAAATTGAAATATTCTAAAACATAAAACAAGAACACTAAAATACCTGAACACAAATATCCTTCTTTGGGACATGTCCTTTCACCTCCAGTTGTATTCTTCGCTTCTCCCTATACTCCACTCAGGAAGCTGTTTGGTATGGACTCTATCAACAGAGTCTCCTTTTTCTTCTGCCTGCCTGGTGAATTCAATAGGGTAGTGCTGTGCTTAGTCACTCAATCGTGTCTGACTCTTTGCAATTCCATGGACTGTGGCCCGCCAAACACCACTGTCCATGGGGATTCTCTAGGCAAATACTGAAGTGTGTTGCCATGCCCTTCTCCAGGGAATCTTCCCAACCCAGGGATTAAACCCAGGTCTCTGGCATTTCAGGCAATATCAACAGGGTAAAGCCTAGGATAAAATTTGAGGGAAGGCAAAGAGCAAGATCCGGAGAAGGAAATGGGAATCCACTCCAGGACTATTGCCTGGAAAATCCCATGGACAGAGGAGCCTGGTAGGCTACAGTTCATGGGGTCACAAAAAGTTGGACACGACTGAGCGACTTCACTTTCACTTTCAAAGAGCAAGATCACAGTATTTTTCATTCTGGCTCCAACCAGTTACTGGCTTTGTCCCTAAAATACAGACTTCTCCTTCTCTCAAGATGGCTCTACTCTCACCTTCTGCAATTCAGTCACTTGCACTGCCAGTGTCCTTTCAAGCCCAGGGGTGATTACAATCTCTACTCATTAACCAAGGGCTCTGCACTCTCTCCTGTGTTGTTTCTCACTCCTTCAACAACTCTCTGGACAGTATCTAAATCCTTATTTAATTGTACCATTAATTTCTTTTAGTGAACCTAATACATGGATTTCCTCCTTATGGAAATGGATAAAGATTCTTTTTTTTTCACACTCAAAGCTAGAAGGTAAATATTTTCTACTAAGAATGTGAAGCAACAGAAGTGACAGTTTGGTTTAGAGCTGCATTGTGGAAGTACAGTTATTATAAAATTGTTTCATTTTTCTGACAGTTTGTTCTCTGCTGTCTGGGAGATTTACATTTTCTTTTCCTATGGAGAAGGTCAGAATATGATGGATTAAACATTACAAATAATTTTAAAAGACTGTTAAAGCAAAGAGTGCCTTAAATGATAACACTTCTGAAGCCCTCTATTTTGAGATTTCTCATTTAAGGTCAGTGATTCAGAAATCAAATCAAAACCATGTTCCCAAATGAATGCACTTATTGATATTAATAAAATATTAAGCATTGTACATGATCATTCAAGCCAAGTTCTGACAAAATGCTTTTGGCAATTCCTGGCTCCTATTTTTTTTTTTTTTCATTTTTGAATTTGAAAAAAAAAGAGAAGGGCATATGCATGGGTATCTTGCTCACAAAATCAGGCACAGACAATGATGGAGAACTGTCACAAAAGGTTGGTAAGAGAGAAAAGGGAGTAACAATTGATTAAGAAGCAAAGTTCTTAGATTTTGGTATATCCTGAATAATATATGTAACTGCAAAGAGGAAAAGACTTGAATAAAATCGAAGGTGATCTATACATGGAGAAGAATCTAGGATCAGAAAGAACAAAAAGTGACCAAACGCCATATCTCTTTCACCACAAGCCGCATGTGGGAAAGGCTAACTCTTCTGTCTCTAGACATCATTGTAAGATAGACCCAAGTATCTGACATGCATGGTTCTGAGTGAAACAGAAATCAAATTCAGTACTACATTACTTTATCACCATGCAAAAGTCTGCTGATGTGTCACCAAGAATATTAGACACATTGCAGAGCAAGCATAAAGCAGTCAAGCCAAAGCAGAGCTTTAAATTTACTAAGCTTACTTCCAAGCTTGGGGCACAGAGCTGGGGCTGCTCTTGATGGTTCTGCTTTGGGAAATACTAAGTACGTGTCTACCAGTATGCATAAATATGTGCATGCATGCCTAGTCACTTCAGTTGTGTCTGACTCCTTGTGACCCTATGGACTGTGGCCTGCCAGGCTCCTCTGTCCACGGGATTCTCCAGGCAAGAATTCTGGAATGGGTCCCCATGCCATCTTCCAAGGAGTCTTCCCAACCCAGGCAGGGATTAAACCTGTGTCTCCTGCATTGCAGGCAGATTCTTTACCCACTGAGCTACCTGAGAAGCCTGTATAGAGACATGGACTTTAAAAAAATTAACCTCATGATAACCGTTAGCTTATGCTTAAACCAAAATTAAGAAAATTAAAATATTAAGATGACTGTGGTTCTTATATAAGCATGATTAATAATTCCTATTACTTAATATGCATGCTAAAAATAAATGACTAGAAAATATCATGCAAAATGTTGAATGCATAAAATTTTTAAACATTAATATTACTGAAAATGTTATATTCTAAAATATTCACCTTTCAAATAATCTTTTCACAGAGAATAATTATTTAAATGTGAATATATAAAAAAAAAAAAAAATAGAGTAAAATAAGGACAGTACACAAATAATCACAGGTAGTCCACCAAGCTCTTCTTTCCATGGAATTCTCCAGCAAGAATACTGGAATTGGTTGCCATTCCCTTCCCCAGGGGATCTTTCTGACCCAGGGATCAAACCCAGGTCTCCTGAATTGCAGGCAGATTATTTACCATCTGAGCAACAATGGAAGAGTTGAAATAAAAGAGATGTGATAAATGTTTCCTTTGTTGATGTCCAGTTGCTCAGTTGAAACTCAAAGCATCAATTCCTTGATGCTCAAACTTGTTTATGGTCCACTTCTCACATCTGTACATGACTACTGGAAAAACCATAGCTTTAACCATACACAGACCTTTGTCAGTGAAATGATATCTCTGCTTTTTGTATCACTAAGTAAGCCAATGCTTTTTCTAGTGTATATAAACTAACGTATGTTGCATTCAGACAAAGCTAAATAAAGGAAATGCTTTCCCTTACATGCCTCCTGACCTGGCTCCTGAGAAATCTGCATGCAGTTCAACAAGCAACAGTTAGAATGACATAGAACAGACGGCTTCCAAATCAGGAAAGGAGTACGTCAAGGCTATATATTGTCACCATGCTTATTTAACTGATGTGCAGAGTACATCATGAGAAATGCTGGGCTGGATAATGCACAAGCTGGAATCAAGATTGCCTGGAGAAATATCAATAACTTTAGATATTCAGATAACACCAACCTTATGGCAGAAAGCAAAGAAGAACTAAACAGCCTCTTGATGAAAGTGAAAGAGGAGAGTGAAAAAGTTAGCTTAAAACTCAGCATTCAGAAAACTAAGGTCATGGCATCCGGTCCCATCACCTCATGGCAAGTAGATGGGGAAACAGTGGAAACAGTGACAGATTATTTTCTTGAGCTCCAAAATCACTGCAGATAGTGACTGTAGCCATGAAATTAAAAGACACTTCCTCCTTGGAAGAAAAGCTATGACCAATCTAGACAGCATATTAAAAAGCAGAGACATTACTTTGACAACAAAGGTCTGTCTAGTCAAACCTATGGTTTTTCCAGTAGTCGTGTATGGACGTGAGAGTTGGTCTATAAAGAAAGCTGAGCACCAAAGAATTGATGCTTTTAACTGTGGTGTTGCAGAAGACTCTTGAGAGTCCTTTGGACAGCAAAGAGATCCAACCAGTCCATCCTAAAGGAAATCAGTCCTAAATATTCATTGGAAGGGTTGATGCTGGAGCTGAAACTCCAATATTTTGGCCACTTTATGCAAAGAACTGACTCATTTGAAAAGACCCTGATGCTGGAAAAGATAGTAGGCAGAGGAGAAGAGGACGACAGAGGATGAGATGGCTGTATGGCATCACCGACTCGAAGTACGTGAGTTTGAGTGAACTCCGGGAGTTGGTGATGGACAGGGAGGCCTGGCATGCTGCGATTCATGGGGTTGCAAAGAGTTGGACATGACTGAGTGACTGAACTGAACTGAAATAAAGGAAATGCTTTTTCTTACATGGCCAGAATTTGTCATTCTGCCCCATTGCTATAATCCTGAATTAATGTTTTGCCAACTTGTGCTCTCAAAATAATCATATAATAATCACAATTCAGCAGAGACTTTCAAGAAGTATTCTATCCAACTGAATTTTTGTTACAGATTTAAGCTGTCACTATATGCTCTGAGACCCATTATCAATATGCTAGAGTTATAAAGTTTCAAAAAGGCTATAAAAAAACAATGCAAGTTAAAAATTAAGCTGACAATGATGCAAAAAGTAAAAGAGAAAGTAGAATGTTTATAGAGAGAAGTCTGTTTCATTAGAATAAAAAGTACAAAATAGACTACAAAAAAGAGATATTCAAGAATAACAGAGGAAAAATTCCACAAAATAATGAAAAAAGAACTTATTTAATGTACAACCATTTAACTGAGGAAAACAAAAATACAAAGGAATTGTTAGATAAAAGTATTAAGTTTTAAGAATATGAATAAAAATAACATAAGAAAATCTGAAAATCTAATTAATTTGCCTCGGGCTCAGCTTTTTCACAGTGGGGCACTGTCTAGCTAGTCTATGGAAAAGCCTAACTCAAGTACTATTCAAAGTCAAAATGCACTAATCACTAAGAGACAACCATCCCCAGTATTAAAGAAGTTAAGAGTAATAAAGCATCCAGGAGTCCTTTTTGAATAGAATATTAAGAGGTAAAATTATGCCAATGAAAAAATAAAATATCACACTCAACAATGAAAAGCTCAAAGCTTTTCCTTTAAGATCAGGGATAAGAGAAGGGTGCCCATTTTTGGCACTTCTATTCAACTCAGTATTCAAAGACCAAGCTGGAGCAATTAGCCAAGAAAAAGAAATAGGAAAGAAAGAAGAAAAACTGTTACTATTTGCAGATGACATGATATTACATACAGAAAACCTTAAAGAGTCTATCAGAGAAGTATTAGAACTAATAAACTTATAAAATTGCAGGATACAAAATCAATGTAAAAATATGTTATATTTCTATACACTAATAACTACTCATCAGAAACAAAACATTCCTATTTACAATTCCATGAAAAATAATACAAAGACAAGTATAAATTTAATCAAGGAGGTGAATGACCTAATGAAAGAAACTGAAGAAAACACAAATATATGAAAAAATATTTCATGTTCATGGATTAGAGGAACTGATATGTCCATACTACCCAACCAACTTACGGATTCAATGCAATCTTTATCAAAATTCCAATGGCATTTTTCAAAGAGAGAGAACAAATAATTCTATATTTTATATAGAACCAAAAAAAAAAAAAAATCCCTCAATAGCCAAAGCACTTCTGATAATGGAGAACAAAGCTCGAGATATCATACTAGCTTTACTACAAAGCCATATTAATTAAAGCACTATGGTATCAGCATAAAAACAGATACATAATTCAGTGGAACTTAATAGAGCACAAAAATAAACCCACACATACATGGTCAATTAAGTTACAACAAAGAATAAACAAACTGAAAAAGACAATCTCTTCAATGAGCAGTACTGGGAAAACTGGAAGTCCAGTTCAGTTCAGTCACTCAGTCGTGTCCGACTCTTTGCGACCCATGAATTGCAGCACGCCAGGCCTCCCTGTCCATCACCAGCTCCTGGAGTTCACCGAAACTCACGTCCATCGAGTCAGTGATGCCATCCAGCCATCTCATCCTTGTCGTCCCCTTCTCCTCCTGCCCCCAATCCCTCCCAGCATCAGAGTCTTTTCCAATGAGTCAGCTCTTCGCATGAAGTTGCCAAAGTATTGGAGTTTCAGCTTTAGCATCATTCCTTCTGATGAACACACAGGACTGATCTCCTTTAGAATGGACTGGGTGGATCTCCTTGCAGTCCAAGGGACTCTCAAGAGTCTTCTCCAACACCACAGTTCAAAAGCATCAATTCTTCAGCACTCAGCTTTCTTCACAGTCCAACTTTCACATCCACACATGACCACTGGAAAAACCACAGCCTTGACTAGATGGACCTTTGGAAAACTGGAAATCCCCTTTCAAAATGGAACTTGATCACTGGCTTATACCACATACCAAAGTTAACTTAAAATGGATTAAAGACTTGAATGTAAGACCTAAAACTATAAAACTCCTAGAAGAAAACATAGGCAGTAAGTCTCTTAACATAAGTCTTAGAAATAATTTTTGAATGACGCCAAAAGCAAAACCAACAAAAGTAAAACTCAATATGAGACTAAGTCATTCTGCACAACAAAGAAACCCACGAACAAAATTTAAAAGTAATTAATTTAAAAATAATCCACTGAGAGAAAGTACTTGTAGATCATATATATGATAAGGGGCAACTATTTAAAGTATATAAAGAGCTGACACAACTCAACAGCAAACAAACAATAGGATTAAGAAATGAACAGAAGATCTAAACACAGGGCATACACATGGCCAAAAGGCACATGAGAAGGTGTTCAACATCCTTAAATGTCAGAAATACAAATCAAAACCACAATGAGATAACACTTCATAGCTTTCAGAATGGCTATTATCAAAAAAGAACTACAGCAAGGATATTGAGAAGAGGGAAGTTTTGTGTACTGTTAGAAGGATGTAGATTGATCCAGTCACTATGGAAAACAGTACAGAGGTTCCTAAAAAAAACTGAAAATTGAAATATAATATAATCTAGCTATTCCACTTTTGGAATATTTAGTCAAGGAAAACAAAACCACTAGTTTGAAAAGATATGTGCAACTCTATGTTCACTGCAGTATTACAATAATTAAGATATGGAAACAACCATTCACCCACTGATGAACAGTTTGAAAGTGAAAGTCACTCAGTTGTGTTTCTCTGTGATCCAGATTTCTCCAGGATTCGAATTCTCAAAGCCAGAATACTGGAGTGAGTAGCCTTTCCTTTCTCCAGGGGCTCTTCCCAACCCAGGGGTTGAACCCAAGTCTCCTGCATTGCAGGCAGATTGTTTACCAGCTGAGCTACCAGAGAAGCCCAAGAATACTGGAGTGGGTAGCCTATCCATTCTCCAGTGGATCTTCCTGACTCAGGAATCAAACCGGGGTCTTTACCAGCTGCACNTTGAACCCAAGTCTCCTGCATTGCAGGCAGATTGTTTACCAGCTGAGCTACCAGAGAAGCCCAAGAATACTGGAGTGGGTAGCCTATCCATTCTCCAGTGGATCTTCCTGACTCAGGAATCAAACCGGGGTCTTTACCAGCTGCACTATCTGAGAAGCCCAACGAACATTTCAGTTGTTTCCAAATGCTCTCAACTGATAGGCAAAAAAATTTATCTTGAAGAAGCCCTTTACATATATATATACATATATATACACACACACATATATGTACATACATATATTCAGACACACTTTTATAGGTATGTATAATGTTAGTTTTATGATTAAGTCTATCTATTTCAAATTGGATCCATTTCAAACTTGTGTATGGAGTGAGGTAAAAATTGAAGTTTATTTCCATAAGTTCATCTAGTTGGTCCAACCTTGTGTTAAAAGTTTATACTTTCTATTTAATTTCCCTTGACTTTATAGAAAATCAATTCATCATATATGTATGAGCATTATGGATATTCCAATGATTTACCTGCCAATCATTATGTTAAATATAACACTCTTTTGAATAATGTAGCTTCATAATAAGTATTGAATGTCAGTCCTTTGACATAATTCTTTTACAAGATTGTTTCGATTACTCACAGCCCTTTGCATTTTCACATATCCACAAACATTTTAGCATTATACTGTTTATTTCTATATTCTATTGAAATCTTCAATTTTTACTGAGTTTGAAATGAATCTGTAGATCACTTTAAGGAGAATGGGCATCTTAACATTAGTAATATTTCAATATGAACATGTATCGCTCTCCATTTATTTGTCTTAAATATTCTTGGTAAATTTTGTAGTTTCCAAGATAAAAGTCTTGCATATATTCTGTTACACTTCTAGATGTTACATGTTTATGATAGGCTTAGACAAAAAAAATAATGTTGGTTATGGGATGTTTCTGTCTGTTCTCAAGTATTTCCCTTTGAAGTGACACCTCTTTAGCATAACGCTCTTGGCTCATTTTCCCCATTCATTTACCCTACCCCAGGAGAGTGGAGTGAGGTGCCTATTTAGAGTCTGAAATAAAAACTGAGGGATGCAAAACTCAGAATCATTCTTGTTTCCTCCTCTTAGAAGCTCACAGAAAACACCTACTCTGGCCTTCTAGAAACATGTACAATAACCTGTGAGAGGAGTCCTGTTCTGGTTCAGTATTGCTTCTCTCCAGATGGATATAGCTATGTCACATTGAGATTCCAGTTTAGGAAACTGAATCATACCAAAATATAAACCATGTTCTGCAATATCTGCTTTACCCATGTAAAATGTATTTTGCTTTCTCCTTCTTTGCCAGAAACCTATTAACTCTAATATTTTTTTTCTTAAAATTATTTTGTAACTAATGAAAGTTACTCAGTCATATCCAACTCTTTGTAACCCCATGGACTACACGGTCCATGGAATTCTTTAGGCCAGAGTACTGGAGTGGATAGCCTTTCCCTTCTCCAGGGGATCTTCCCAACCCAGGGATCGAACCCAGGTCTCCCACATTGCAGGCAGATTCTTTCCACCTGAGCTACAAGGAAAGCTCAAGAATACTGGAGTGGGTAGCCTATCCTTTCTCTAGCGAATCTTCCCGACCCAGGAATCAAACTGAGGTCGCCTGTACTGCAGGCAGATTCTTTACCAACTGACCTATCAGGGAATATGTAGACACTAATCAGTCTCTTTGCACAGAATTATATTTCTCTTATTTTACAATTAAATACAATTCTTTTATACTCAGTTTTATAAAATCTTTCTCTTTTTATCCATCTATAAATTATAGTGAAATACCTGAAATGCTGTTCAGCAAATTTTGACAACAGTTACTTCTTATAGGTGGGATTTTGGATAATTAATTCAGTTTCCTGTTACTTTCTATATGTGTTGCTTGTTGCCTTAAACAGCTTGGACTGCCATAACAAAATATAGAATGGGTGACTTAACAAAAATTTGCTTCTCACTATCTGGAGGCTGAGAAGTCCAAGATCAATGTGCTAGCATGGTCAGGTTATGGTGCATACGCTCTTTCAGGCTTATAGGTGATTGCCTTCTGGCTGCGTCCTCATATGGTTGAGGAAAGAGGGAAGCAGGGAGAAGGAGAAAGCAAAAGAATTAGAGAGTTCTCTGGAATCTTTCTTCTAAGTGTGGTTATCCCATCATGGAGGCCCCATCTTATGATTGCATCTAAACTTAATTACCTCCCACAGGTCCCATCTTCAAATACTATCACTTTGAAGATTATGGTTTCAATCTATGAATTGTGGGAGGACGCTACCATTCAGTTCACAATACTTGGCATTTTAAATTAAAGAGAATCTATTACTAATGATAAGGTCATTATTTTTTTCCTAATGATTTCTCTCTTTTTTTTTTTTTTAGTTGCCTTATAATGTCATGTTAGTTTCTTGCTGTACAGCCAAGTCAATCAGTAATACGTATACATATATCCACAGTTTTAGGTCACTACTGTTGATAAGAAAATAACTTGGAAAAAAAAGCCTCCCGTCTTTGACTTCCTATCTGAAGAAGTCTTCACATACAGTTGAAAGTAATTGTTTACGATTTCCCTTTAGAGATAAAGAATTTGCAAATGTTAAACCCAAGAACATTTCAATAATCTACAGCCTCATACTTTTAAGCATATATAAAATCTGTCATCCTATGGGATATATATCTGATATTGCATTATAAACACCTAGAATTATTAGAATTACTAAAAAAAAAAGTTTAGCAAGATTGATGAATATAAGATAAAATATCAAAATCAACTGTATCTCCAAAACCAAACAATATTTAGGAAATACAATTTTAACAAGTATATTTTGGAAGCTGCTGAAGTAAGTTATGGCTTCCCTGGTAGCTCAGCCAGTAAAGAATCTGCCTGCCATGCATGAGATCCCGGTTCAATTCTGGGTTGGGAAGATCATCTGGAGAAGGGATAGACTACCCACTCCTGTATCTGTAGGCTTCCAACTGGTTTATATTTTTAAATAGACAATATATCTCTATTTCATTTAGTACATGTTGTCAAGGAAATGAATAAGAAAGACAAATTTGTAAACTTTGGAAAGAATTTACTCAGTCTCACAATAGGAGATCTATTGGTCAAATTAATATTAAAAAATATCTGCCGCTCCTAAATCAATATCATTACAGTAAAACTGTCTCTTATACACATCTCTATACATGAATGAGTTAAGAATAGGAAAATGAAAATGTCTATATACTGCATGTTAGCATGCAAACTGATATGTTCTCAATGTAGAACAATTTAGCATTATTTAGCATGTTAAATATTAGTATTTAACAAAGTTAAGCATATGTAACCCTGTGATCCAGAAATTTCATTCCTAGAGAAATCCTTGTTCATATACTTTGAACAACAAACACAAAAAAATCACAATAATAATAAACACAAATAAGAAAAAATGGAAAAATTAAGGTCCATTAGTAACGGAAGAGCTCATCCATTGGAATACTAATACATACATCAAACTGGATTTTTCCAAGAACATTAATTAGAGAGAAAAATAGCAAAGTAAATCTTGAACAGGAACAGCTGGGTGTAAGGATTTATTTTGTTGGACATTAAAAGTTTATCAGATAGAGCAACTCAGAGAGTGTTACATTTTTCTAAGTGCAAAGTAAGATTAATTAGAGGCTCCATCATCAGATCCATGCATATGCAGACACTTAACTTTTGTCAAAATTTCATGTGTAATTACATATCAATGGATAAATGATAGAAATGGCAGTCCACTCAATAATGAAAGTTCTACTGATATATGCCTACATTAAAAATGAAAAATAGATAATCTAAAAATAAATCATATAAACAAATTCATTTACAAAACAGAAATAGACTCACAGACATAGAAAACAATCTTATGGTTACCATAATTACATATCAATGGATAAATGATAGAAATGGCAGTCCACTCAATAATGAAAGTTCTACTGATATATGCCTACATTAAAAATGAAAAATAGATAATCTAAAAATAAATCATATAAACAAATTCATTTACAAAACAGAAATAGACTCACAGACATAGAAAACAATCTTATGGTTACCAAATGGAATAGTGGCGGGATGAAGGATAAATAAGGAGACTGGAATTAATATATACACACAATGCTATATAAAATAAATAGCAAGGACTTACTGTACAGCACAGGAAACTATATCCAACGTCTTCTAATAACTTATAATGGAAAAGAATCTGTAAATTAATAAATCTGAATCACTTTGCTATACACCTAACACTAACAACACTGCAAATTATTCACACACACACAAAAAAAACACAAGAGTCCCATTATTGTAATGAAAACAAACAAAAAAAAGAAACACAACTCTTGTCTTATGCAGTGCAGCATCACAAAATCAAATCCAAGATAACTGTCGATCTAAAAATCAAAACAATAGCTTATAGAATGGTACATAAAATATTACGTTCATGGTGTTTGAGTATGAAACAGCACTTTTAAAAAAGTCAAATAGAAACATGCAAAAGACTTGAAAAAATCATAAAATAAACAACTCAAAAGACTAATAATGGACTTATCTCCAGATGGTGACTGCAGCCATGAAATTAGAAGACACTTACTCCTTGGAAGAAAAGTTATGTCCAACCTAGATAGCATTTTCAAAAGCAGAGACATTACTTTGCTGACTAAGATCCGTCTAGTCAAGGCTATGGTTTTTCCTGTGGTCATGTATGGATGTGAGAGTTGGACTGTGAAGAAGGCTGAGCGCCGAAGAATTGATGCTTTTGAACTGTGGTGTTGGAGAAGACTCTTGAGAGTCCC
>SJYT01002060.1:48110-107069 GCA_006410635.1 Cephalophus harveyi | reverse complement strand
GGTTCCCTCAACATTAAATGATAGAAAATAGATGTGTATTTTTTCAGAAGTTATCACATAAACAATATTAAGTTCAATATTAAGAGCACATAAATGTAAAAATAATTTATTATATTTTTGAGCAAATACTGTCATAAATTTATTATTATAAATGCAAAATAACAAGAAGAGTCAAGTTTACTGGTTGGATCATGAATTATTTATTAAACAGAGGCTTATGATCAGAACAAGGTATGTGCACTTGACTTAAACATCAAGATTTTAAAAATATATACCTAAAGGCTGGATGGCATCACCGACTCGATGGACGTGAGTTTGAGTGAACTCCAGGAGTTGATGATGAAGAGGGAGGCCTGGCATGCTGCAATTCATGGGGTCACAAAGAGTCGGACATGACTGAGTGACTGAACTGACTGAACTAAAAGGCTTTGAGAGATAAAGAAGAGGAATTATCTATTAAATATTTTTCTGAGTGGGTATCAGCTAAAATTGATGCCAAATTTATATGCAGATTGGAATTCTATTCAAAGGGTTTGTATTAAAAAGATAAAAAATTCTTAACATGTCCTACAACTTTTATATGTAAATTGTATCTCAATAAAGCTCAATCAACAAGCCCAAATTGTTCAAAACTAAAATAGATATAGTACTGCCGCTGCTGCTGCTAAGTCGCTTCAGTCGTGTCTGACTCTGTGTGATCCCACAGATGGAAGCCAACGAGGCTCCCCCATCTCTGGGATTCTCCAGGCAAGATATAGCACAATTTGTGTCAATTTTAAATTAAAAAAAGTAATATGTGGTGTCAACATTTTTAAAATTTTATGGCTAACTTTATGAGTTGAAAGTAAAACATTTGTTTGTAATTTATTTCATGTTAATTGAAGAAGTATATAGTAGAAATATTGAAAATATTTAACAATGTATTGACTATGAATCTGCTTAATTTTTCTTTATTTTCTTTTGACTCCATCTTGAATTTGCTGTAACATACATTTATTGATTAACTGGAAAATTTGTATAATGGTTACCCACATTATTAGAGCTAAAACTGGGATGGGAAATGGCCTATCAATCTATTATAGTTTGATTGGCTGCTGCTGCTGCTGAGTCGCTTCAGTCATGTCCACCTCTGTGCGACCCCATAGACGGCAGCCCACCAGGCTCTGCCATCCCTGGGATTCTCCAGGCAAGAACACTGAAGTGGGTTGCCATTTCCTTCTCCAATGCATGAAAATGAAAAGTGAAAGTGAAGTCGCTCAGTCATGTCTGACTCTTCACGACCCCCTGGACTGCAGCCCACCAAGCTCCTCCGTCCATGGGATTTTCAAGACAAGAGTACTGGAGTGGGTTGCCATTGCCTTCTCCAGTTTGATTGGCAGAGAAAAAAAATATAAATGAGAAATAAAACAATAAATCATTAATTCAATTGTGAAGTAATGTGTAATTGATCTAAATATTAAATTTTGAAGTAAAATAAATTCTGATATAGAAAAATTTGGTAAGAAACATACAGTAACTCTTCATAGTATGGACTTTTCTTATACCTACAAATGGATACCATCATTTAAAAAAATTGAATTCTATCTTTGAGTCTGCTCTTACCTGTGTTTTTTTTTTTTTTTTTTTGTATAATGAATTTCTCATCATCTTCCATGTGAGATGTATATACCAACTGATTAGTTTCAATCTCTCTAGCATTTTCTCATTTCAAAGGGATTTGGTCTTTCTAAGTAATAAGCAGAAGGTATCAGTCCATATATTACAGCTCCATTTTGCTACAGTAGGTCAATATCCAAACCAACGGGCATTTTACAATACTTCCACTGTTGCAAGAATGTCCCTACAGTGCCTACATGTGGACAATAAAATTACAGTTATAAGCAAAAATGCATATTATTTATCATTATTCTCTAAATTTCAAATGGCTTTATGCCAGTACTTGTGTCAATAACCTAAACCTCATATGGTGTAAAGTTAATACGAAATCCAGGACTTCTGCCAGCTGTTCAGCCGTATCTGGAACCTTACTCTGAAAGATTTACCTAAACATAACTAGACAGAACACTTCTCCTCAAAGTTCTTGAACTCATTTTTCAATTTTTCCACTTTCTATCTTCTATTAACTACATATGAAAAACTTTGGCAAAATACTACAGAGTTTATTTTTACACTGTAATTCTAGGATGGGAGGTGCCTACCTTCCCTACATTTGCTTTAAAAAAGAGGACATCTGGAGAAACACAAAAACAAACTAAAAAAGAAAACACAAAAACACAAAAATGTTAACACTGGTTAACACTCTCTAAAGTAAAATAAAACTTATTTGGAAATACTCTAAAACTTATCTGGGATACTAATTTATAGAGGGAGACATTACATTTTATTTTATATAGTAAGATTTATAGAAATTAAGATTTTTATCTGGACAACACTATATTTTTAGAATCACAATTCATGAATTTCAGCAGAAAATCATATTAGCCTATTATACCTCCTAATAATGGCATAAAATCAAATCCATGGCTAAACTGTGGATCTAAAAATCAAAACAATAGGTTATAGAATATAACATAATAGGTTATGTCCATGGCCTCAGAATTTTTTTTAAAAAAAAGGTCAATAAGAAAAAGCCCAACAGAAACATGTGTAAGAGACCTAAAAGACACATAAAATAAATAATGCTGGACTTCAGGAATAGCACACTCTTAAACACTGAAGATTAGCTGTTTT
Source organism: Cephalophus harveyi (assembly GCA_006410635.1). Classification (NCBI taxonomy): domain Eukaryota; kingdom Metazoa; phylum Chordata; class Mammalia; order Artiodactyla; family Bovidae; genus Cephalophus; species Cephalophus harveyi. The sequence goes on along the minus strand of SJYT01002060.1, from coordinate 104,339 downwards.
ACCTTTTTCCCTCAAATATCATTTTCTCATGTACCTCTGAAAACTTCCAAGAGAAAACAACAGTCACTGTCATGTTCAGAATATAAGAATTAAATGTCACCTTACAGAATTCTTCACAACTGAGCTTAGATGAGATTTTAATTACCATTTCAGTTCAGTTCAGTCGCTCAGTCGTGTCTGACTCTTTGCAACCCCATGAATCGCAGCACACCAGGCCTCACTGTTCATCACCATCTCCCGGAGTTGACCCAGACTCACGTCCATCGAGTCCGTGATGCCATCCAGCCATCTCATCCTCGGTTGTCCCCTTCTCCTCCTGCTACTCCTTTTCCTATTTGGAACCAGTCTGTTGTTCCATGTCCAGTCCTAACTGTTGCTTCCTGACCTGCATACAGATTTCTCAAGAGGCAGGTTAGGTGGTCTGGTATTCCCATCTCTTTCAGAATTTTCCACAGTTTATTGTGATCCACACAGTCAAAGGCTTTGGCATAGTCGATAAAGCAGAAGTAGATGTTTTTCTGGAATTCTCTTGCTTTTTCCATGATCCAGCGGATGTTGGCAATTTGATCTCTGGTTCCTCTGCCTTTTCTAAAGCCAGCTTGAACATCAGGGAGTTCACGGTTCACGTATTGCTGAAGCCTGGCTTGGAGGATTTTGAGCATTACTTTACTAGCATGTGAGATGAGTGCAATTGTGCGGTAGTTGGAGCATTCTTTTGCATTGCCTTTCTTTGGAATTGGAATGAAAACTGACCTTTTCCAGTCCTGTGGCCACTGCTGAGTTTTCCAAATTTGCTGGCAGATTGAGTGCAGCACTTTCACAGCATCATCTTTCAGGATTTGAAACAGTTCAACTGGAATTCTATCACCTCCACTAGCTTTGTTCGTAGTGATGCTTTCTAAGGCCCACTTGACTTCACCATTTCATATCACTTATAAAAGTTAAACAAAGCAGATTCAGACAAATCTTTTGTTTCTACAGCTGTACATGCTTTAAGAATGAACTTGAAAATACATTTAAATGATTACAACTCAATTTGATCCAACACATTGAATTGAAATGATGCAACATGGGGTTTAGTCCTTCCTAACTTGAATTAAACATGTGATCTGGTTAAATCAGTCTTGTAGAGATTTATGGAATGGTGTCAGTGTCAAAATAAGGACATTGGACAGTTTCTTTGAGTTAATGATAAGAGGAGGGTTGAATATAAATAATAATTCTTCAAATAACTAATAATTTCAGATTTAACTTTAAGAAGAAAACTTAATACAAATGTATATCTGATTTAATAGAAATAAGAATTCATCCTTCCTCAAGATATTGACTATACTCTTCAATCATATTGCAAAATAGACTTACAATACACAAATAATTTTCTACCCCAAAAATGAAGCATTCAACCAAAAAGTTATACATTTTAGCAGTGTGTAAATATTGCTCAGGAGTGTGACACAGCTTATATATTCCCACAGATATAACAAATACATCAAAGATACATATTACATAATGGTGAAAGCTACAATATAGAAATAAGAAAAATTCAATATAATACAGGCAGAAAAATATTAGGATTTGACTGAACTGAAATAATTGAGTAGCTGTGTTTGTTTCACTGCATATGATAGAAATGTACATCTGGGAATTAAGTAACCTGGGATAGATGCACAGAATCCAAAGTAAAAGCTACTTACAAAGTTGCTCTGGGGAAATAAACATGAAAATAAATAAATCGCTAGATTTGACAACATATTCTCATTAGATACGTACATCCTTAAAAAATTATTTTTCTAAAACCCTATCATCCAGGTAATTATAATGATGGAATCTGCTATTTGTCCCTAGATAAGTAGGGAAGAGAATTAATGGGGAATCTAAGGGAGAGGGAAAAGATAGTGGAGTCTGTAGACTGACAATCATCAAGAGGTTAAAAATCTCAACTAGTGTGAGGCTTGAACAAGTGGTGATAGATGAAATGAGCAGTAGAGATGATAAAATTGTAAAGCATTTTAAATCATCTTTTAAATGTCAAGAAATACTTGCTTTCCAAAATAAGAAAGAAGGAAAATTATTCTGGTGGTTAAGTATAGGGGTGAGCTTGAGGGGTAAGAACTTGAAGAGTTATGAAGTAAAGGTAAAAGTAATAGGTAAAAGTAATAGTGAGGTAAAAATAATAGAGAATAATGGGGATTCAGTTGAAAAAATGTCTTTGAGAGTTAAAAGCAAAAGTGTCATGGAGGAAAGAGACCAAATAATTTGAAAGAGTACACAGAAATGGAAAGCCTGGTATGCACAAATGTTACAAGCAATTCGAGGACAAAGTTCATTGGCAACATTTATCTGTTTCATTGTTTGCAGAAGGAAAGAACAATAATAGCGTGGAAGCTACAAATCAAAATAAAGAACATAGATACTCAACCTCTTGACCACTGGTATGTGAAGCTGCGATGTGCAAAAGACAGCACCTTGCTGAAAGGGCTATTGAGGTTATAATTTACAGGCACACTGGATTCCAGTTCTCACTGAAAATGTGGAGTCATTTGTTATTCAGAGTATGAGCATCCCAGAAGACCGATCAAGAAGTATGATGAAAGAAGATAGGAGAGTGATTCTGGTGGAGATGTAAAGCCATACGGTGATAAAAGTATAACAGATACTATGAGAGTGAAAAATAAATAAGAACGTGACACACAGAGCTTTATTCCTGATAGTCTCTTTGAAGAGAACGAAAAGTTGTTAAAATACGTCACCTAGTATTTTAATGACTTCAAAAATCATTTTCATGATTTAAGGGGTTGCGACTTCTAGGACTATCATTCAAGGTAAGCATTTATAAGGATTTTAGTTAATTAAAATTCCCATAATGCTTGGACACACAGAAAACTCTCCAGCATTATACAAATTTAAATCGGTATAATTCAAATTCAAAGCTATAATTACAGGTATTTTTCTCTTCTTTCTGCTATAATTTTTCTTACTGAAATATACTGCTTTCTTACTTTTAAAGTAAACTTTTATTATATTCAAAGAATTAATAGAGGACAATTCTGTTAAACAAATGCAATGAATGTGTATTACGCTTTGTATATTTGTTTCATATTATTTATAGGTCTTTGTCTACTGCATCAAAATTTACAGGAATTCTGCATATCTTTAGCTTAATGTAATCACTTTCTAACTGTGCTCTATAGAGACAACCCAGATTCAGCAAATTAGCTCTAATTTTGTGTCTTTTATTTGTTTCTGCCTCTAGGTTAAATGCAGTATGAAATAAATATGTTAGAAAACTGGAAAATGGTGAAAATCACTGGCTTACTGGAAAGAGTATTCTATTCAAAGATGAAGCTTTAATCTCCAGTTTAAACAGTCCTTTAAATCCAATCTGTGTCTGAATTTTCCCCTCTATAAAATATTCCAGTGAAATATTTCATTTCTTTTATAGAATTAAGATATATTTTAAGCTTAGGATTTATTATAAAACTATGTTATTACTTTTTCTATGTTAACATTCCTTGAAGCACTTTCCAAAGTAAAAAACAATCTCAAAATAAAAGCCTATTATCAATAATCACTTTTATTCCCCTCAAATTATTTCCTTTTCAACATCTTATCATTGCTCTGACTTGAGCTGATTCATGTATTATTGAATTACCTCCTTCCTTTGAACTTATCTTTGTGAAAGTTATCTTCATATACATATGAAATAGGTATAGTAAAAATAACAACAATGGTAAAACTATCAATCACAAAAAAAAGTTTACCTAGTAACTGTATAAGCAATTGTGCTATTTATTTTTTTATTTTTAATTCAATAGTAACACAGTGATAAGTATGCTTGCCTTTACTTTCTCCATTTCCAAATATCTTGGTCATTAGAGCAGAATACCTTTATTTTCCAGAATCTTATCTCATTGATAATACCCAGCTATGACAGGTTTATCTTGCCCAGTACTTTGTGACTTCCAGATTCCAATAAGTTGTTTTGACCAACATCAAAATGCAGAAGTGTTTAGAACTACTTTGATATTTGGCCAATCAAAGAAAAGTATTTCTTCCAGATAGCCATGAGAGAACTAACAACTCTTACTATACCTAAATTTATTAATAATTTCCTTTTGAATTGTATCATTGCCAATAATTCAAAGTACAGTAGCAAAGTAAATGGGCAATATTTCTTTAAGTGAACATTTTGAATGTGAGCTGCTGTATTCCCAAAATTAACAATCATAAATGTCTTTAAGAATGATTGTTTCATCTTTTAATTTTTAAAATTTATCACCTCTGCAAAATAAAAAGGTCTTTAAATTCCTGTTGAGTTTTCAAACATTAGTATTCCATATTTTCACTACATTAAAATGTCCAAATATGAGAAAATATTGGAATGCCTATGTAATTTTCATGGCTGAGAGCAAAATGAACATGAGCACTGTCTTTTGTTCAAAACCTATTAAGAATTTCAAGATGGTGACATCAGAGCATTAAACCAAATAAGAGGTCATTATACTCATAGTGCAGTGTGACTGCACAGGTCACACAAATGTGAAGCTGGCGTTGAGCCTATATCCATATAGGTGAGTCTTACAGATTCTGAAAACTGAATAAAAAAGAAAATGTATTACATGTATGTATTCAGTTATTTAGTGGTTATGAATTAATTGGCAATGATATTGGGATTTGTGCTCAGAATCTCAGTTTCCATCTGAATGAAATTTCTATATAAATTCATTTTTTTTTATTTTACTTTACAATACTGCATTGGTTTTGCCATACATCAACATGAATCTGCCACGGGTGTACATGAGTTCCCAATCCTGAACCCCCCTCTCACCTCCCTCCCCATATCATCTCTCTAGGTCATCCCAGTGCATCAGCCCCCAAGCATCCTGTATCCTGCATCGAACCTAGACTGGTGATTTGTTTCTTACATGTTATTATACATGTTTCAATGCCATTCTCCCAAATCATCCCACCCTCTCCCTCTCCCTCAGAGTCCAAAAGTCTGTTCTATACATCTGTGTCTCTTTTGCTGTCTAGCATACAGGGTTATCATTACCATCTTTCTAAATTCCATATATATGTGTTAGTATACTGTATTGGTGTTTTTCTTTCTGGCTTACTTCGCTCTGTATAATTGGCTCCAGTTTCATCCACCTCAGTAGAACTGATTCAAATGTATTCTTTTTAATGGCTGAGTAATACTCCACTGTGTATATGTACCACAGCTTTCTTATTCATTCATTTTTAAAATTAAAAAAATCTAAGAGGATTTATGAAATAAGAAAACTAAAGTAATTTAGATGTTAATTCTGTATTTAACTCCATATAATTAAATAAATATACATATTCTATTACTAATTTAAGCAAAATGATCAAGATAAAAATATATAGTCAAAAATAGCCTATTTATTTTAAAATTACATATACTGTATTAAACAAATAAGACAAAAGCATAAATGAATTCCCTGGCAGTTGAGTGGTTAAGACACCATGTTTTTACTGCTGCGGCCCAAGTTTAGAGTTTAATCCCCAGTTGTGGAATTTAGATCTTGCAAAAAAAAAAGATCTAAGAGCATAAATGAATGAGTATTTTTGAACATGTAAAAACATCTCCTGGATGTTTTTGAAACATGTTTTAGCAGAGCAAGAGCTAATGACTGATCCACCTCCTGCTTGAATAACCCAGTAATGTAATTTGCAAGGGGTTTGTAATTTCACCCAAAACATACTATGATAAGGAATGTATTTACTTTCACAGGGTTTGACCTACATAAGAATTTGTAAAAGAGAAAATCATTGTCCTTCTTGAACTTAATGACCGTCTTTCTGAATTCACATGCATGTTTACCTGACCAATCAATCCTTCTTACTCATTATTCAAGTTATCTGGTAAAATTAATTTGAAATATAATTGAAGGGTTGTCTGTTCTGAATAAATGTGTACATTACAAATGCAAATGCACTTATGTATTTTACAGCTATGCAGTTTCAAGAACTTATTTCTATCTGCTTTTTATTCACTTTTTAAAATTAGGCTACTGATGCATATTAGAATTTAATTACACCAATTAGTACTGCCACATCAGACATATGATGTGTCTTCAATTAAGAAGTACCTAATGGGTATTAGTACAATTTAGTTTCATAATTAAAGTTCTAAGAACAGCACAAATTAAACATTATGATTACAAAACATTAAAAAATCTACTGGCGAAATTAAAGCTGAATATTTTAGCTTCTCCTTTTAAGTCGATTTTTTAAAAGAAACTCAGGATTACCTAAAACACAATGTTAATATTATTGAAGAATTCTTAAAGAGAGAAAATTACGCATACATATACATACATGGGAGCATATATAATAATTAAATCTTTAGGAAGGCATGAAACACTTATGTCATCTAATAGGCGTTGCATGCTCAATTGCGTCTGACTCTATGCAACCATTTGGACTCTTGGCCACCAGGCTCCTGTGTCCATGGAGTTTTCCAGGCAAGAATACTGGAGTGGGTTGTCATTTCCTACTCCAGGGGAACTTCCCGACCCAGGGATCGAACCCCCATCTCTTGTGGATCCTGCATTGGCAGGCGGATTCTTAACCACTGTGCCACCTGGGAAGCCCCCAAAGATTTTCAGGGTGTTTTTTTGTTCTGTTTTTCATTTTTCACATGAAAATATTCAGCTTATGTATAGCCACTTAGAACTCCTGCTTTAGGGAACTCAGCTCCAGCTGCTGCCCACCTGATCTGAATGACCTTGTTTGCACTGAGGCCATGATTCATTAAGCTGTTTCTGAACAATGGTGAGGGCTACTGCTGCTGCTGCTAAGTTGCTTCAGTCGTACCCAACTATGTGCGACCCCATAGACGGCAGTCCACTAGGCTCCCCCATCCCTGGGATTCTCCAGGCAAGAACACTGGAGTGGGTTGCCATTTCCTTCTCCAAGGCATGAAAGTGAAAAGTGAAAGTGAAGTCGCTCAGTCCTGTCCAACTCTTAGCAACCCCATGGACTGCATCCCACCAGGCTCCTCCATCCATGGGATTTTCCACTGCAGTGGGGTGCCATCGCCTTCTCTGAGGGTGAGGGCACTAGTATAAGAAACATTTTAAGAAACACAGTACACTTCTTGCAGAAGACTCTGGACTCCTCATTAGTTTGTCCAAAACTAAATCTGTGCTGCAGGCTGAAAGAAAATCTGTCTCAATCCTTCCTTCCCTTTTCTCTTCACAAGGCTCAAAATGCATTGCTGTTTGAAGGCTCCCAACATTTACATCAGCTCCCTCTCTTTAATATGTAACAGGAATTTCTCCCTATAAATCTTTCATAAATCAATAACTTTTTGGTGTCAGAAAATCTAACCTAATAAACTATCTGATAGGAAATACATGCATATATATTACAACTTTGTATTATAGTATTATTTTTAAATATTATCTCTCTAAAGAGATATTATTTCTAGTCCTATATTCAAAATTAGGATCATGGTCATTTTTATCTTCCTATTCACAAGAACGCTTACTCCTTGGAAGCAAACTTATGACCAACCTAGATAGCATATTCAAAAGCAGAGACATTACTTTGCCAACAAAGGTCCATATAGTCAAGGCTATGGTTTTTCCAGTGGTCATGTATGGATGTGAGAGTTGGACTGTGAAGAAAGCTGAGAGCTGAAGAATTGATGCTTTTGAACTGTGGTGTTGGAGAAGACTCTTGAGAGTCCCTTGGACTGCAAGGAGATCCAACCAGTCTATTCTAAAGGAGATCAGTCCTTGATGTTCTTTGGAAGCACTGATGCTAAAGCTGAAACTCCAGTACTTTGGCCACCTCATGCGAAGAGTTGACTCATTGGAAAAGACTCTGATGCTGGGAGGAATTGAAGGCAGGAGGAGAAGGGGACAGAGGATGAGATGGCTGGATGGCATCACTGACTCGATTGACGTGAGTTTGAGTGAACTCTGGGAGATGGTGATGGACAGGGAGGCCCAGTGTGCTGCAATTCATGGGGTCACAAAGTTGGACACGACTGAGCAACTGAACTGAACTGAACACAAAGAATTATATTTAAGGTAAAAATACCTTTTCCCCACAATTTATATATCAAAAATAAATTTACATTTGTGGTTTAGTTGCTAAGTCATGTCCAACTCTTGTGATTCCCATGGACAGTAGCCCACCAGGCTCCCCTACCATGAGATTTTCCAGGCAATATTGAAGTAGGTTGCCATTTCCTTTCCCAGGGGATCTTCCTGACTCTGATTGAACCAGGGTCTCTGGCATGTAGGCTGCTTCTTTACAGACTGAGCCATCTGGGAAGGGCTTGAATGTACATTATATTAACACATTTAAAATCCATTGATATCAATCATTACCACTGATATATGTAAAAAAAATCAAAATAATAGACTAATTCATATATTTTAGCATTAACGTAATCATCATAAAAATCCTATAAAATTATTGTGCCTTACTACAGATTAGAAACTAGGTTAAAGAGAGGTGTGAGTGCCAGCTGAAGCAGTATTTTCTTACATCCATGTACACATGTACACTTATCTGAGGCACGCAGATAAGTGCATATCAGGTGGTATTGTGTATTTATCATACATGAATGTATATATCATGAAAATTGTCCATAGAATTTTGATGTCTTGGGGCGATGATACATTTTAGCTTATGTTTTAAATAAATCTTTTTTGGAACACAGGTATGTTTATTTACATATTGTCTGTGCCTGCTTTTGGGGCTAAAATAGTAAAATTAAGTTGTTGCAAGAGATTCTATAGCCTCCAGAGCCCAAAACATTTTTTATTTGGCACTTTAGGGGAAAAATCTGTCAATCTCTTACCAAATTCAAGAAACTGAGACAACATACACAATGCTGTTGTTGCTCAGTCACTAAGCAGTGAGTGTCTAACTCTTTGCAACTCCATGAACTGTGTGGCATGCCAGGCTTCCCTGTCCTTCACTATCTCCTGGAGTTTGCTTGAGCTCTTCTCCATTGAGTCAGTGATGGTACCTAACCTCATACTCTGCCACCCCCTTCTCATTTTGCCTTCAATCTTTCCTAGCACGAGGGTCTTTTCAAATGAGTCAGCTCTTCGTATTGGTGGCCTAAGTAGTGGAGTTTCAGCATCAGTCCTTCCAATGAATATTCAACGTTGATTTACTTTAGAATTGACACATTTGATCTCCTTACTGGTGACTCTCAAGTCTTCTTCAGCACCACAATTCAAAGCGTCAACTCTTCAATGGTTAGCTTTCTTTATGGTCCAACTCTCATATCCGTACATGAATATTGGAAAAACCACAGCTTTGACTATACGGACCTTTGTCAGCAAAGAGATGTCTCTGCTTTTTAAGACACTATCTAAGTTTGTCAAAGTTTTCCTTCCAAGAATCAAGTGTCTTTTAATTTCATGGCTGCAGTCACTGTCCTGCTCCTGATTCTGAAGCCCAAGAAAATAAAGTCTGCTACTGTTTCCACTTTTTCCCCATCTATTTGCCATGAAGTGATGGGACTAGATGCCACGATCTTAGTTTTTTAATGTTTCAAGCCAGCCTTTTCACTCTCCTTTTTCATCCTCATCAAAAAACTCTTTAGTTCCTCTGCATTTTTGGCCATTAGAGTGGTATCATTTGCATATATCAGGTTGTAGATATTTCTCCTGGAAATCTTGATTCCAGCTTGGGCTTTGTCCAGCCCAGCATTTCACACAGTGTACTCTGCATAAAAGTTAAGTAAGCAGAATGGCAATATACAGTTTTGACATACTCCTTCCCCCATTTTGAATCAGTTCATTGTTCCATGTCCAGTTCTAACTGTTGCTTCTTGACCCGCTTCTGACAAAATGTGATCCACTGGTGAAAGGAATGGCAAACCACTCCAGTCTTCTTGCCTGGAGAACCCCATGAACAGTATGAAAAGACAATGGCGATCAGGTGCTAAAACCCAATGTTCTGTGTTAACATAACATAGCTCTGAAAACTAAGAACCAAATAAACTGAGTCAAAATGAGTTGGTTGGTTGTTTCAGAATATTTTGCTCAAAAAAATAAAACTGTAAATCAGTTTTATTTACCATCTGCTTCAGGAAATCCTTGCAGACCAATTTATCTGAAGCAATATTCTACTCACCTAAGTAAACAAGGCCATGGCACCCCACTCCAGTGTTCTTGCCTGGAGAATCCCCGGGACGGGGGAGCCTGGTGGGCTGCCATCTATGGGGTCGCACAGAGTCAGACACGACTGAAGCGACTTAGCAGCAGCAGCAGCAGCAGCAGGTAAACAGCTCACTTAACAAACAATGGCTTATCAAAACTCACTTCTACACCTACACCTTCATCACATTCTATTTTATCAATTTCTAACTACTAGCTCGGAAATTTCCCAATCGCAATCATTTCTCTTCCCTGAAAGGTCACACTTAACTCCACTTGAGAGCCAACTGTAAAATCTTCCAAATATCCTCCCCAGATTCCTTTTTATAAGGTCCTGAAAACTTTGTCAAAGTCCTCTTCTTGCTCACAGGTATGAATATGAAAAAATATGAAATTATATTCCTGAATGTCAGTGAAAATGTTGAAGTATTTTTGGACAGATGATAGATATACAATATCATAAAGAATAATAGTCATCATCCAACAACATGAGAAGCAGGTCAGGTACAATCATTTTATCATTGACAAAGGACAGGCAAGATATATTGCAGGAAGTAAAATAACTCATTAATTCTAAAGATGATCAATATCTAAGAATACAATGGGATGTGACTCAAAATTTACATGGCAATAAAAGTAATCTTTCATTTCCAAGAGGAAAACTTAAGTTTGAGATTACAAAACTATGCTTTTCTAAAAGTTAACCAGATACCTAATCATTATCCCTTCTCTATCAAAGTGGATTGAGTCCCCACGTATTAGATTTTCCTTTCTCAGAGATTATCTAAATGAATCCATCAAATATGTCCATTTAGATTATGTCATGGCCTAATTAAAGTCTTACTCTACACAATGCACTTAAGGAGGGAAATGATGTCTAAATTACTTAAAACTTTGATGGAAATTTTTCAAACACATAAACCTTTCCTACTGAATATTAAAGTAGACTATATATCAAGGTAAGCTAGAGTTTCTCAAACCAATGTTTCCTGGTTTAAAAAAAAAAAAGAAAAGTGACCTCAAAGAAAATATACCTAAAAGACAGGAGTAGCCTTGGCTAAAGGAAGAGGGTTCAGGTTCAAGCAGGCTAATTTATTCCAATTGGAAAAACCCACGTGATAACTAATCTTCCAGCATCTTGATAAGCACAGGAAGGGGCATGACTTTCAGATATTGGAATTTATGGCAATGAGGGATAATGAGTTCTTAAATATTTGGAGAAATAAAAGAGCTATGTTTTTCACCAGATGAAGGTGGTCAAACTAGTTACTACCAAAGTCAGCAAAAAGAATTAAGATGATTAATAGATAAGCCGGAAGCAAATTAATAAAGCTCAATTTTATACCATCTTTCTTTCTCATATGTTTAAATAAAAATGCCACCGTAACTTTTAGTTCTGCCAAACTCTTCAGAAATACTCAACAAAACACAATCTATTGTTGCAGTACGATGAGACTGGGAGAAACGTTGTTTGGACTTGATCTAATTAGACTTTCTAAAAATGAACGCCAAAAACTCTGGGCTATCAGGGTAATGCTCCTGTGGGTGTGGCTGATTCAGGTCCTGGGGGCTATGTTGACCCTGATTAAGAGGAAGTGGTTTCTGCTGGAGTGCCTGGGCCTCTGCTCCCCCCAGACCTTGCTGAGCAGGGGTCTACCCATCTTCTGGTCCCAGCCGCCCTTCACTGTGGCCCGTCCTCCTGCAGGAAACTGATGACCCATTGGCACTCAAGGGCCAGCTCACAGAACCCTCTGCCTGCTCCGGCATCATGGGCTCCTCCGTGGGAGCAGTTGGGTGGGCGAGGCTGTCCTCTCCCCGCTTGAAAGGAGCAGGTTCTGTTTCCAGGGCTTTCTTCATTCCACACTCCCCTCCCTCCACGTGAGTGAAGAAGCAGGACCGTCTCCACAGGACATGGGAAGCGGGGCAGGGGCTGTGGGATGGGGGCACTGACCCTCTTAGGCAGGCTCGGGCATCCTTCTTGGGAGGCTCTGGCATTCACCCTCTTCTAAAGATACAAGTTCTCCAGGAAGCAGCTGGGACCTGTCGCAAAGCTGGACATAATGAAGCCCCACTGAGGGACCCTGGCTCACCTGCAGCACCCGCCTCCCTCGAGGATAGGTGGCTGGATTAAAGCCCCCTTGGTCTTCAGGGCCCTAGACGGAAGCCCTGAGGGGGCAGAGGGGCTTGAGAGGCGCTGTAGGGCGGGCTCCACGGTGGGATGGTCTTGGCGCCTCAGCCAGTGTCTGCACCACTCGGGGTGTACCCCCTCCAACTCCATGGTGGTGCTGGGAGAACTCTCCAGAAAGGCAGGCCCTCCAAGGCCAGAACACGCCCCTGTGGTGGGTGTGTCCCACCCTACTCCGCCCACCTCTCCTCCTGCTCGGCTCGGGGGCTGTGATCTGGAAGGACAGTTAGTAAAAGTGACGGTCCTCTGGTTACCGCGTGATATTTGGCCTCATTTTTTTTTCAGTGGGTTAATGGAATGGGCTTCTTTCCAGTCTTCTGGGACGTTTGCCATTGCACCTGTGTGCCCAGTTCTCCTTTGGCCTTCACGTGAGAGGAGGAGCTAAGCTGCCTCCGCGCTAGAAAGCCCCTAGTCTCCACCCCTCCCCGCCTCCAGGTCTCCAGGGCTCACCTGTTTCCCAGAGGCAGTGCTGCCTCACGAGAGGGCAGGGCATCGTAGGCTCATCACCCTCTCTCCACCAGGAGCTGCAGCAGCAGCTCGGGATTAAAAGACTTGGAAGACTCTCAGGTTCTACCAGAAGCTCTTAAAGGAGAAACAGAACCTCACTGGATGCAGGTCAGAGCACAGGGTCCAGCTTCCCCTGGTTCCCAAGTGAAGACCTTGATGTCCAAAGTGAAAGGGCAGCTGGAAGATGAGGGTCAACTGCAGTTCCTCGCACTGCTCAGGATGTACCTACTGGCAACTCCCTTTGTATCCCGGCTCCTCTCCCTCCTAAGATCTGATACTCGCCAGGATTTACCCTGTTAAAACTCTGGAAATCAATCCAAGTGAAAGCAGACCCTGACTTTTGAGAGGCTGCTCCTGGGGTCGGGGCAGCGTGGCTGGGCAGCGGGTCAACTGGACATTGGGGATTCGCTGCCCCATGTCATGTGTGCCGAGTGCTGTGACCGTGAACCCAGCCGACCAGGGCACGGAGATACAGGACTTAAGTCCACTCACCCCTCGTCTTGAACAACGTTGGCAAGAGTCTGGTGGGATGAGCAGAAGATGGCCAGGCTCACCTGGACTCCAGGTGCAGGCCAGGCTCAGGGAGGAAGCAGGTCTGGGGGGTCCCTGTGCAGCGCAGATCTTTGTAGACAAAGCGGGAAAGGAAATAAGCAAGTAGGCTCCCAGGAGAGTGAAAGAGATGTTAAAGCCTCTGCCTAACGTCATCCAAGACAGATGTGGACTTTTTTCGTTTAATTTGGAAATTTTCCGTCAGAGCTTTAAGTTGTCTTGTATTGACTGCCACTGGCCTCCTTGCTAGGCACCTGGCCGAGGGGCCCCCTCACATGCAGACCTGGGCACCTGGCACACCTTCCCATGCTGCTGCAGCCACGATGTCCTGCACTGCCTGGTGGACCGCTTCAGCAGCACTCCAACCAGGTAAGTCGGTGACCTTACAAGGACTGGTGCAGGGCCTGGATGGAAAAGACCAAGGCAAGGACAAGGAGGCAAGGGGAATGCAGGCAGGCCATGAGAAAAGGGGCCAACAGTGGCAGGAGGGGATGCGACCAGGGAGAGGCTACTGGAGCCATGGGGGATGAGGGCAGGGCTGGGCGTGCTGGTGCTCCAGGAACGGCACCAGGTGGGTGGACAAAAGGTAACAGGCCTCAATTTGGAGCTGCTCAGCATCTCTTCTCCACGGCAGGCAGGCAGGATAGGGCTGACATACCCCTTCAAGAAAGAGTCACCTTCAAACTCTACTCCTGCCCCCTAACTTGCCAGTGTGACCCCCAGAAGGCGCCTGCCAGCACTGGGTCCTCTCGATGCACCATGATCTCAAAAGGTGTAATGCTAAAAAACAAAAAGGATTGGCCAGTCCAAACCGAAAGATTAGGTTTAAAAAGTGCTTGTGTTGCATCTATGAGCACCTCTTTTCCACTTATCTACTCTTTATATGGACATATAACTCCCTTTCAGAGCTAACATCTGAAAAAGAGAGTAAAAATGCATACATTTATCTATTTATTCATTCACTTAAACAATGCATTAACCACAAATGAGATTAGGTTTTGCTCAACGTGCTGATGAACAGGAGGGAAAGAGGTTCTCAGGCTTACAGGTGGTATAAATACTAATCTGACTGAATTAACATTTATTGGAAAGGCAGCAGATGGTAAATCACTCTAAGAGGGCAATTCAGGAGAGTATATGAGGAACACCTGGTAAACTAAACCAACTTTACCAAAACCAACAGGATGATTTCCAATACAAATTTATTCATGGTTTTTCCCCAGTATTTCTTGCTTTCTATATGTTCTTACTGATGGAGGGTATAATGTGGCTATAAGATCTTAAGATTATCTGTATCCTTAATCACACAATTTATGAAATGATTTGTTGAATGGAAGTCTTTGTCTCTAATTCTGACATACTCTTTCAGCCTACCACATAGTGGTCAGCATAGAAAATTATTTTCTTTTTATAAAGAATTGTATTTTCTTTCTGTTTTTACCTCTGGATAAGTTCTGTTTCTTGGACAACATATTATAAACATATCTCAAATTTTCATTTTGCTAAATTCCTTAAAGAATTCTAGTAAAGGAGAGCTCTTCTATACCTATATAGATGCTATTTCTTAGTCAACTGGTATCTAATGTTAGTGATAAAAGATCTGATATCAGTATACTTTTTTTCTGTTTAGATAACCTTTTTCTCATTGGTAATCTTTCTATTTATTTAAAAAGTATCACCAGGATTTGTTAAGATGAGTGTAATTCAATGAAAACTTTTACTTTGTTGCTTATAAATCTGTTTAGTGTAGGAGATTTTTCTTGTTAATTTAGCTTTCACAATACTACATATTCTTTCTGTGTTCAGAGTTCATGGTAAATGGATGTTGGACCATCTGTATTTATCCTCCAATTAATCTAAAATGGCATAACTAAGTTAGCACGAAAAAAAAACACTCTAGCTGATTTTCAGAAAAAAAGAATTACCTAGTAGCAAGCATTGCAGTGGTAGACCTCTGAATGAATATTGCATGGATGTAATGGGAGGAACAGGTGACCTGTTTTAGGATGAATAGTATTAATTAGATAAATGGTAAGATCAATACATCTCATGAGAATTGACTTGTTGACTAGATGCTTTGAAAATTACGACAGCTGTAGCAAATTCTGTCTGTCAGATTTTACCCATAAGGGCAATTTGCCTTCTCTGGCTTCTTCCAAGATCATCACTAACAGTGTTTACTCAAAATCTCTCCAGCAGGGCTTTTCACACTTCAAAGTTTTTTTTTCCTAGTTTTGCAGGTATCTTCTGTGAAATGACTTGTGGATAAGACAAACATGGGACCTTCTTCATTTATGCTTTTATTTTTCTGATGGTTTTGGATTTGCCATTTTTTTTATTATTAACTGAAAACCCCAGTAAGATCTTGCCAATCTTTCAGTTTCACGTTTAAGTCTCCATTTCTGGAGAACCTGTGCCCATTGCTAGGTCAGGTGCTGCTCTTTAAATGTAGCCTATTGAATAAGCAGCCATACACAAGTTCTTTTCTTCCCATGGCCCTCAGTATTTTACCCATACCTATTCTAAGGGGCTTCCCAGGTGGCATTGGTGGTAAAGAACCCGTCTGCCAATGCAGGAGACATAAGAGACGTGTGTTTGATCCCTGGGTCAGAAAGATCCCCTGGAGGAGGGCATGGCAATCCATTCCAGTATTCTTGCCTGGAGAATCCCATGGACAGAGAAGCCTGACAGGCTACACTCCAAAGGGTCGCAAAGTTGGACACGACTGAAGCAACTTAGCATACATTGATCTAAGATTAATCATCTTTTCTTGAGATTACTGATATTAATAGAATGAGGTAGTTCACCTATGCTCTTCCTTTGTGTGACATGGTGTTCAATATTGGTCCCACTTAGTTATTTTCTAGTTAAATGTCCTTTACAACAGAAGATTTCTCATGTTGCTGAAGGAGCTTGTGGGAGAAATTTGTAATGTGGAAACACTGTGTTTCATCATTTCACTTTTTCCCACTCTTTCCAAAATTGCTTAAATTTCCAGAAGGAACTAGGGAAAGAGATTACTGATAGACTAAAAAAGGACTGTGAAAAGAAGGAAGCAAGATCCAAATACAGACTGTCTGGATCCAGAAATAAACTTTTAACCAGATGCTGTCTATTAAGAAACCAAGGAAATTCTAAGCACAAAATGAAGAAGTATAACTGCATCTGTATAGCAGATAATGGATGAAAAATAGCTGCAAAATCACTGATAATGTTGTGGTTTTTAAATAAGGCTGTATTCACATGCATTCATTCTATTAATGTCTCATAAGTTTTTTAATCAAATATTAGGTAATAGAAATAAAATGCAATGACGTAAGATAACTTGGCACACATTGCAACATAAAGCAAAAGTATAATTTACTACAGGCAAAATTTTATGTAGCCAGACATTTCACTACGTAAATAGATAACTTTTAGTTCAGGAAATCTTAAAACCACACTTTTTATGCCCCAAAAGATGTAAAGGAACAAATTAATCATAAACAAGGATCTCCTGAGGCCAATTCATCATATTACATAGTAAAAAAATAAAAATCTGAAGTCCTAACCCTATAAAAAATGATAGCTAAGCCCAGATAATTTGAGTATCTTTTATTCACTAGACATATTTCATTTTTGTAAAGTTTCGAACTACCTGGATTATTATTATTTGTGACTCTGCACACTAAAATTGTACTTTAATAATGTATTTTTAAACTTTGTATATACCAGTTGATTATGGTGGAGGCAGATGTAAAACAAAAATAATTTTTCAGGTAAATAATCAATGTGTAAGTCAGAAATATATATTGATCCTTTATTTTTTAAACCATGTTCATACACACACAGTTCAAGTTATAGATCCAGAGATATGGTGCATTTGTACTTGTATAAGCTTAATATTAGTGTTAAGGTTAACAAAGAAAATATATAATGTATTTCTTTGGACAATCTTGATTCCAGCTTGTGCTTCATCCAGCCCCTCATTTTGNAATATATATTGATCCTTTATTTTTTAAACCATGTTCATACACACACAGTTCAAGTTATAGATCCAGAGATATGGTGCATTTGTACTTGTATAAGCTTAATATTAGTGTTAAGGTTAACAAAGAAAATATATAATGTATTTCTTTGGACAATCTTGATTCCAGCTTGTGCTTCATCCAGCCCCTCATTTTGCATGATGTACTCTGCATATAAGTTAAATAAGCAGGGTGACAATATACAGCTTTGATGTACAACTTTCTATATTTGGAACCATTCTGTTCCATTTTTGGTTATAACTGTTGCATCTTGACCTGCATACAGACTTCTTAGGAGGCAGGTCAGGTGGTGTGGTATTCCCATCTCTTTAAGAATTTTCCACAGTTTGTTGTGATACACATAGTCAGTGGTTTTGGTGCAGTCAATAAAGCAGAAGTAGATATTTTTTGACACTCTCTTGCTTTTTTGATGATCCAACAGATGTTGGCAATTTGATCTCTGTTTCCTCTGTCTTTTCTAAATCCAGGTTGAACATCTGGATATTCACAGTTCATGTACTGTTGAAGACTGACTTGGAGAATTTTGAGCATTACTTTGCTAGTGTGTGAGATAAGTGCAATTGTGCAGTAGCTTGAACATTCTTTGGCTTTGCCTTTCTTTGGGATTGGAATGAAAACTGACCTTTTCCAGTCCTGTGGCCACTGCTGTGTTTTCCAAATTTGCTGGCGTGTTGAGTGCAGCACTTTAACAGCATCATCTTTTAGGATTTGAAATAGCTCAACTGACTTTCCGTCACCTCCACTAGTTTTGCTCCTGCGTTGGCAGGGGCCTTCTACAGGGTTGGGGGCACTGAGTGTGGCAGTGTATGCATGGGACCTTTTGAAGGAGATCACCATTATTTTCATTACCTCTGCCATAATTTGGTCTCAGGTCAAACAACAAGGAGGGAACACAGCCCCACCCATCAATAGAAAATTGGATTAAAGATTTACTGAGCATGGCCCAGCCCACAAGAATGAGAATGAGTTTCCCCCACAGTCAGTTTCTCCCATCAGGAAGCTTCCATAATGGATTATCCTTATCCATCAGAGGGCAGACAGAATGAAAACCATAGTCACAGAAAACTAATCAAACTGATCACATGGCCACAGTCTTGTCTAACTCAAATTATGAGCCATGCCATGCAGGTTCACCCAAGAAGGATGGGTCATGGTGGAGAATTCTGACAAAACGTGGCCCACTGGAGGAGGCACTGGGAAACCATTTCAGTATTCTTGCCATGAGAACCCCATGAACAACATGGAAAGGCAAAAATATAGGACACTGAAAGATGATTCCCCAGGTCAGTAGGTGTCCAATATGCTACTGGAGAAGAGTGGAGGAGAAATAACACCAGAAAGAATGGAAAGATGAAGCCAAAGCAAAAACAACGTCCAGTTGTGGATGTGACTGGTGATGGAAGTAAAGTGCTATTCTGTAAAAAACAATACTGCATAGCAACTTGGAATGTTAGGTCCATGAATCAAGGTAAATTGTAAGTGGTCAAACAGCAGATGGCAAGAATGAACATTGACATTTTAGGACTCAGTGAACTAAAATGGGCTGGAATAGGAGAATTTAATTCAGATGACCATTATATCTACTACTTTGGGCAAGAATCCCTTAGAAGAAATGGAGTAGCCCTTATAGTCAACAAAAGAGTATCAAATGCAGTACTTGGGTGCAATCTCAATAACAACAGAATGATCTTTGTTCATTACCAAGACAAACCACTCAATATCACAGTAATCCAAGTCTGTGACCCAACCAGTAATCTTGAAGAAGCTGAAGTTGAACAGTTCTATGAAGACCTACAAGACCTTCTAGAACTGACACCCAATAAAGCTGTCCTTTTCATTATAGGGGACTGGAATGCAAAAGTAGGAAGTCAAGAGATACCTGGAGTAACAGGCAAATTTGGCGTTGGAGTACAAAATGAAGCAGGGCAAAGGTGAATAGGGTTTTGCCAGGAGAATGCCCTGGTAATAGCAAACACCCTCTTCCAACAACAAAAGAGATGACTCTACACATGGACATGACCAGATGGTCAATACCAGAATCAGATTGAGTATATTCTTTTAGCCAAAGATGGAGAAGCTCTATACAGTCAGTAAAATCAAGACTGGGAACTAACTCTGGCTCAGATCATGAATTCCTTATTATAAAATTCAGACTTAAATTGAAGAAAGGAGGGAAAACCAGTAGACCATTCAGGTATGACCTAAGTCAAATCCCTTACGATTATACAGTGGAAGTGACAAACAGATTCAAGGGATTAGATCTGATAGAGTGCCTGAAGAACTATGGACAGAGGTTCTTGACATTGTATAGGAGGCAGTGATCAAGACCATCTCCACAAAAAAGAAATGCAAAAAGGCAAAATGGTTGTCTGAGGAGGTCTTGCAAATAGCTGAGTAAAGAAGAGAAGCTAAAGGCAAGGGAGAAAAGGAAAGATATACCCATTTGAATGCAGAGTTCCAAAAAATAGCACAGAGATACGAAAGCCTTCCTCAGTGATCAATGCAAAGAAATAGAGAAAAACAATATAATGGGAAAGACCAGAGATCTCTTCAAGTAATTTAGAGATGCCAGGGAACATTTCATGCAAAGTTGGACACAATAAAGGACAGAAATGGTATGGACCTGACAGAAGCAGACGATATTAAGAAGAGGTGGCAAGAATACACAGAAGAACTATACAAAAAAGATCATGACCCAGATAAACACGATGCTGTAATCACTCATCTAGAGCCAGACATCCTGGAATGCAAAGTCAAATGGGCCTTTGGAAGCATCACTACAAGGTTGTGATCAAATATAATACTATATGCTATACACACACACACACACACATATATACATATAGAGAGACACCTTACAGACTCCTAAAAAAAAAAAAAGTTGTATATATTTGTCTTTGCTTTATTTTTGTTATATTATTTTCATATAAATACTAAATAATTTATTAAATTACATATGACCATGACTTAAATTCAACATTTACCATGGTTTTGACATATTTCCTTCATGTAATCCTTTTATGTTTTTGCCAATTTATTTTCAAATCATATTACAGCATACCATTTCATACATATGTAATTAATGTATTTTCAGAAAACACAAATATTTAGTAATGCATTTTTAAAAGAGAATGCTGATTTCATTTAATGTAGAACCTCAATTCAAATGTTTGTTTTAATAAGCCTTACTTTGTGTTTGTGTGTGTATATATTATATGCTTGAGAAGATGATTTAGAAAAATATATTTGAACCAAAGTTCATGCTCAGTGAATAATTTTACCTTCTCAACTAACCTGCTAGATTAAAAAGACAGCAATTTTTCATTCCCTAAGTTATCTCATGGTATTTTTAAATTTTGACATCCTTCACAGTGTGCTCATTATTGGTTTCAAGTACATGTTTTCTAACTCTTGTCAATCTCCTCTTTAGTCAAGTACAATGAAAAGGATAAAACTGACCCTGTGACTGATTGTAGAATTAAAAGTGTAATAACTAGTATAACATTA
This sequence comes from Cephalophus harveyi, assembly GCA_006410635.1. Classification (NCBI taxonomy): domain Eukaryota; kingdom Metazoa; phylum Chordata; class Mammalia; order Artiodactyla; family Bovidae; genus Cephalophus; species Cephalophus harveyi. Next base: position 83,409 of record SJYT01002060.1, on the reverse strand, counting down.
TGAATATTTAATGTAAACAGTGTATTAGAAGTGGAAAATATACTGCATTATGTAATAATCATAAAATAAAAATTGGAAATGTAGTTTTGGTTTTACAGAAAAGGAGAAACAAACGCTTTCAATTGATAGATACATAGTTAATTGAAAGCAAAGTTATTAAGTTACTTTTAAATATTCTTTTCCTGAGCTTTATTTATATAGCGTTGAACAAAGCATGTCTTCAAAGAGCCCAGTGCTTGAAGTGAATATAGATGGAAAGTAATGCAAGCAAATAAAATAAAGCCCGGTAATTACTGTTAAATTTAAAATCTAAGGAACTTTGAGAGAACATAGCAAGCACCACGTACTTGACCAATAAGGGAGTAAATATAAGCTGAACTAAGTAAATTTATGCTGCATGAGGCAGGGACTCAGTAATAAATGAAAGATGAAGATAAAGACATAGAATAGAAAAGAAACTAGTTCATATAAAATGTTACAGTTAAATTTGAGCTTTCAATGGGGGCAAAATAAGCTATTGTTTTTTTTTTTTTTAAGGGATTGACATAATGAGACTGTAATATTCAATATAATTTACACAATATTTAAACAATGAATCAGAGATGTTTGACCCTGCAGCTAAGGAAGTCAAATAAAAGGCTTTAGCAGTGATCTAAGTGATAATTATATGGAAGTCAAAGCTGTTTACACAGGTAGGCTGAATCAAAATTTGTAACTAGGGAGGTGGTGTGCTAAAGAGAGTGAAAGATCTTCTCTCAGGTCTTTGGCTTGGCTAATGGTAAGATGGAATGACAATGATGCGTGCAGTTATGTTCAGGGTCGCTGAGCATGTTCTGGCCAGGAAAATGTGGATGGAAGTCACACAAGCCATTTTCAAGTATTCTTCCTTTGGCAGAAATAAAAATTAGGAGAGTTATTTGTTAGTCCATCTTGAGTAATCCCAAGTTGTTATATTTGATGGAGATGTGTGGAAAGGTATGGCTGGGCCAGAGAAATGAAGATCAGTGATTTATTTTGAGAAATGTTTATTATGACATGTCTATTAGATAGCTGCATTGATGAGAGCCCAACCAAGTAAAGAAAGTCACCGAGTATTTAAAACAAAGAGAATTAGCATAGGTAATTGGTAGTACAGATAATTTTTAAAAAGCCAGTTTGGAGATGGTGTGGCAACTCACAATTAGCAGCAACAGGAGGCATCTACCTCTTGGATGGAGGGACAGAGGAAATTGCTTTACTGGAGCTGAGGAGAATGGGTTGTTGACAGAAACTAGAAGCACAGTGGGCCTGTGTTAGAGGAGCTGGAGCCGTGAAAGAAATACAACTGTTATGAGAGAAGACACCAAGATGGGAGAATAATTATATCCTTCCTTTTCTCCTGCTTTTCGTCTTTATACATGTGTCTCCTGTGGTTTGATTCCACTTGGAAGCCAGCTTTCAGGAATTTCTGATGTACACAAACTACAGATGTCAGGTCCAGTGTGCTCTGAACTGAATAAGGGAGAGTGAGGAATGGATTTCAGGAAAAATAGACCCATTATAGTCACAACATTCAACCAGAAATGTTAAAAAAAAAAAAAAAGTAATTGAGTTTATGAATGTGGAATTCAGGATAGAAATATGGCATAGAAATACAGATTTGGGAATCATTAGCATTTAGATTGCACATAAAGCCATGAGATGGAATGAGATCACCAAGGAAGTAAGTGCAAAGAAAGATGAGGGGGAGAAAATCAGGTGCTGATACCTCGAGCATACCCTTGAGAAGTCTAGAAAAGGAGAAACCAGTGAAAGACTGAGATAATTAAAAAAAAAAAAAGACTAGAGAAACAATAGGAAAATAGAGAAGCTAAATGAAGAAGAAGGTAGTTATCATACACTGCTAATAGATTAGGCAAGGTGAGGAAAAGAGAGAAGGAACTATTAACAGTGGAAGAGACATTTAATGTTTAGGCTGGGGCAAAAACTAGTATGGAGGAGATTTAAGAGAGAATAAGCAGCCATGAAGACAGTGCATATAAATTATTCTTAAGTTTTGGTTAAAAAAGGGAATTAGGTTCCCACAGGGTATCTGGCAAGGGAAATGTGGTATGCAAATGATTTTAATTGATTATTTGCTTTGTTTTCTAAGCTGGGAGAAATAGTAGTGTATATATATATATATATGATTATGAAAATGACCCATTAAAGAGGAATAAATTGTGTAAGAGAGAAGCTTTCCTTGAAAGGAATCTGTGCGTAGCCAGAAAGTTAATGAGTAAGCAAAGAGATTGGCCTCAGTGGTTAACCTCAGTGATTGGCATGAATATTTCTTTTCTGGCAATGATTTTCAATAGGGGAAAAATTTGCAAAACTTTTCAGTGTTTGGAGACATTTCTGATTCTCACAGTTGGTGAATGGGGATGAAGGAGCTCCTTGACTTCAAATAAGAGAGGCCAGGCATGCCCATACATCCTATAATGCATAGGACAGCTCCCATTCTCCCCCTGGTCCTGCAATATCTGACTCAATATGTCAACAGCAACAAGGTTAAGAAATGCTGCATATGTTTATGCAAAACAAGTAATATTCAAGACAAGTATTTGGGAAGCAAAGATCCTGACTGCTATTAAGTATATGCAGCAGTGGGAGTCTGAACTTGTCCTCGCAGTTGCTTCAATTTTTTTTCAGTGACATAAGAAACAAGATCAGCTGGCAATGAGATTGGGGAAGGATTTGAAATGTGAAAGGAATCTATAATTTCATATGAGCCAAAGAGAGTGAGGGCTTATGGAAGAATAATAGCATTACTTGGCAGCATGAAGGACACAGGTAATTTTCAAGGTCATAGTTTTAAAGAGATGATCAGCATGATTCAGTTGTGTGCTTTTTGTCAGCTGCATTCAGGTGCATGAAAGCACTTTTAGAATTAGTGGTGGCATGAATGAAACCAGGGCTGTAGTTGTGCCAAGTGAGCCATGGTTGGTAGATAAAACTTTGGCTGATGACTAAAGAACAAAATATTTGAAGAACTGAATGTATGAAATAATGAAGCATCTTTAAGACACAGCAGAGAATTTTTTGTAAAGGTGATCATTTAATGTATCTTGGAGAAGAAATAAAATCCATGAATTTTTGTGTTTATGAAATGGGCAGAGCATAAATGATGATGAACCTGGGCTCAGCAATCAGGTTGTCATTTTAAAATAATCAGAATTGCACTACAGCGAAGGAAAGATTGAAGATGTTAAGTTTAAAACGGAACCCAGGTGTGAATTCATGAAAGCCTTAACTGTAGTAGTGACAGTAGATTCCTAGATGTGGACAGGGATTGAAGAGAAGTTTCTCGGGTGAAATCAAATGGGTTTTCAGCTTCATTACAAATCATGCTAAATAAGGAATATGTGATTTCTAGTCAATATAAAATGAAGCAATTTTCAACATATGAGAAAAATAAGTAGTAATAAAATATTCAACTTTAAAAACATTGCTTCTGTGAAAGAAATTCATGAGGAACTTCTGTACAGAAGATGTAGTAATAGGAGGACGGCATCTCTGAATCCGTTCTCTCTCCTGATGGGGTCAGATGTGGAGAGAAACTTTTGGGATACAAAAAAGGCAGGCGTTTTGGTCTAATCTTTCTGTAAACATAATAACTCAGTGATTCTTCAGAATAAACTAATTTTTGGTAGATGAGAATCCTTGTATATAAAATATTTCTAGCATATTGTCAGAGCTATCCAGAATGGCCTGTAATAAACCAGGAATCCATAAATTTAAGGTCATGATCCCAAGGAAAATGTCATTTTGCTCTGCCACTAAGTAGAAAAAAAAAAAAAAAGATGTTTTGTGGTTAAGAAAAGTCCATCTGTATAAGTAAGGCAATTAACAATTTACTTAGAAACTAAATATAGAAGCGTGGGGTAGGGCACATTCAATGTCCAAAAAAGGACCCTAATTTTTCCCCACTTCACAAGGCCTCATTGTTGTATCCTTGAAATTATAAAACTTTATACCAGACAAGATTTCTGACTTGTGAATCTGATTTGACAATCGTTTGTGTGAGTTCCAGTTGGTTTTGTGGGCAGGTTTGTAATAGTAATGTTTCAGTTCATTCGCTAAGTTGTGTCTGATTCTTTGTGACCCCATGGACTGCAGAATGCCAGGCCTCTCTGTACATCACCAACTCCGAACTTACTCAAACATGTCCATTGAATTGGTGATGCCATCCAACCATCTCATCCTCTGTCTTCCCCTTCTTCTCCCACCTTCAATCTTTCCCTGCATCAGGGTCTTTTCAAATGAGTCAATTTCTCATCAGGTGGCCAAAGTATTGGAGTTTCAGCTTCAGCATCAGTCCTTCCAATGAATACTCAGAACTGATTTTTTTTTAGGGTGGACTGGTTGAATCTCCTTGCAGTCCAAGGGACTCTCAAGAGTCTCCTCCCACACCACAGTTCAAAAGCATCAATTCTTTGGTGCTCAGCTTTCTTTATAGTCCAACTTCCACATCCATACATGACCACTGGAAAAACCATAGCTTTGACTAGATGGACCTTTGTTGGCAAAGTAATGTCTCAGCTTTTCATTATACTGTCAAGCTTGGTCATAACTTTTCTTCCAAGGAGCAAGCGTCTTTAAATAAGGAGTTTTGTTTTCCAATGTAAAAGGAGTTCATGGAAAAATACAATGAGACTTTGATTCCAAAATGGTCAGCTACCCATTGGTAGTGTGACATGGTGAACTCTTGGAAACATATGAAGTGGGATAAGTCTTACCACTAACAGGAAATAGAGAAAATAGATCTGGAAGCAGAGGAATGGAGTACATGGATAAAGAGAAGAAAGTCCAGCCTTTAATAGTAGTATTGTGGGGAAATCTGTAAGATTTTACTTTTCTTCACTTGAAGACCTTCTTGAATCTTTGTGGCTTCTTCAAGAAATTTTATACTCCCTTGCAAATGATTCAAGTTATTGATTACTTGAAAAACTTTTCATGAAATTAGAGGCTAAAATCAGGTAATGACTGAATATTGAGGGTATTTTATTTAATCAGTGCACATTCACCAACAGGAGATTGGTGTATTGTTACTAGCATGGATTCATCAAATTAATGATGGAGGGTGTGCATGTGCGCCTGTGCTCAGTTGTGTCCGATTCTTTGCACCCATTTGGACTATAACCTGCCAGGCTCCTCTGTTCATGGGATTTTCCAAGCAAGAATACTGGAGTGGGTTGCCATTTCCTCCACCAGGGGATCTTCCCAACACAGGGATCGAACCCCAGGTTCCTGTGACTCCTGCATTGGCAGGCAGATGCTTTACCCCTGAGCTACCCAGGAAGCCAATGATGGAGGGATGTGTTGCAATTCTATTATTATCAAATGGAAGGGATTGCTTAGGTTTGTTATTAAATCACTAAGTGGTTGCAAACTTTTGGGAAGACACTTACAGAAATTATGAGAGGCCATTTGCTGCTCTGATTCAGGCAGAGTTTCATAGGCCTAATGATGAAGGGGTAACTGCTACAGTTCAATTCAGTTCAGTCGCTCAGTCATGTTCGACTCTTTGCTACCCCATGAATTGCAGCACGCCAGCCCTACCTGTCCATCACCATCTCTCGGAGTTCACTCAAACTCATGTCCATCGAGTCAGTGATGCCATCCAGCCATCTCATCCTCTGTCATCCACTTTTCCTCTTGCCCCCAATCCCTCCCAGCATCAGAGTCTTTTCCAATGAGTCAACTCTTCGCATGAGGTGGCCAAAGTACTGGAGTTTCATCTTTAGCATCATTCCTTCCAAAGAACACTCAGGGCTGATTTCCTTCGGAATGGACTGGTTGGATCTCCTTGTAGTCCAAGGGACTCTCAAGCATCTTCTCCAACACCACAGTTCAAAAGCATCAATTCTTCGGCACTCAGCTTTCTTCACAATCCAATTCTCACATCCATACATGACCAACCCTTCCCCAAATCAGCAATGGTACTTGCTGCTCACTCACTGAGTCGAGTCTGACTGCGACACCATGGACTTCAGCACACCAGCCTCCTCAGCCTCTACTATCTTCTGGAGTTGGCTCAAATTCATGTCCATTGAGTCAGTGATGCCATTCAAACATCTCATCCTCTGTGGCCCCTTTCTCCTCCTGCCTTCAATCTTTCGCAGCATCAGTTTTTTTTCCGTGAATCGGCTCTTAACATCAGTGGCCAAACTGTTGGAGCTTCAGCATCAGTCCTTCCAATGGACTGATTTAGAGTTGATTTCCGTTAGGATTGATTGGTTTGATCTTGCATTCTAAGGAACTCTTAAGTCTTCACCAGTACCGTACTTCAAAAGCGTCAGCTCTTTAATGCTCAGCTTTCTTTATGATCCAACTCTCACATCTGTACATGACTACTGAAAAAACCATAACTTTGACTATTGGACCTTTGCCAACAAAGAAATGTCTCTGCTTTTGAGTACACTGTCCACATTGTCATAGCTTTCCTTTTAAGGAGCAAGTGTCTTTTAATTTCATGGCTGTAGTCATCATCCACAGTGATTTTTTAAGTTGAAGAAAATAAAATCTGTCACTGTTTTTTCTTTTTCCCCATCTGTTTGCCATGAAGTGATGGGACAGGATGCTATGATCTTAGTTTTTTGAATGTTTAGTTTGCAGCCAGCTTTTTCACTCTCCTCCCTCATCTTCATCAAGAGGTTCTCTAGGTCCTCTTCACTTTTTACCATTAGAGTGGTATCATCTGTACGTCTGAGGTTGTTGATATTTCTCCTGGCAATTCTGATTCCAGCTTGTGATGAACCCAGCCCAGCGTTTTGCATGTTATATTCTGCATATAAGTTACATAAGCAGGGTGACAGTATACAACCTTGACATACTCCTTTCCCGATTTTAAACCAGTCTGTTGTTTTGTGTCCAGTTACAATTGTTGCTTCTTGACCTGCATACAGGTTTCTTAGGAGACATGTTAGGTGCTCTGGTACTCCCATCTCTTTAAGAATTTTCCGCAGTTTGTTGTGATCCACACAGTCAAAAGCTTTAGTGTAATTAATGAAGTAAAAGTATGTTTTTCTGAAACTCCTTAGCTTTCTCCATGATCTAACAAGTGTTGGTAATTTGATTTCTGGTCCCTCTGCCCTCTTTGAAACCAGGCTTTTACATCTGGAAGTTCTCAATTCATGTACTGCTGAAGCCTAACTTGAAAGTTTTTGAGCATTACTTTACTAACTTGTGAAATAATCACGATTGTACAGTAGTTTGAACATTGTTTAGCATTGCCCTTCTTTGAGATTGGAATGACAACTCACTTTTTCCAAACCTGTGGCCAATGCTGAGTTTTCCAAATTTGTGCATGAAATGTTCCTTTGATCTCTCCAGTTTTCTTGAAGAGATCATTGGTGTTTCCTGTTCTATTGTTTTCCTCAATTTCTTTGCTTAGCTAATTTAAGAAGGCCTTCTTATCTCTTCTTCCTATTCTCAGGAACTCTGCATTCAGTTGGGTATATCTTTCCCTTTCTCCCTTGCCTTTCACTTCTCTTCTTTCCTCAGCTATTTGTAAGCCTCCTCAGACAACCACTTTTCCTTCTTGCATTTCTTTTTCTTTGGGGTGGTTTTGGTCACTGCCTCCTGTACAGTGTTACAAACTTCCATCCATAGTTCTTCAGGCACTCTATCTACCAGATCTAATCCCTTGAATCTATTCATCACCTCCACTGTATAATCATAGAAATTTGATTGAGGTCATACCTGAATGGCCTAGTGGTTTTCCCTACTCTCTTCAACTGAAGCCCGAGTTTTTGACTAAGGATCTGGTGATCTGAGCTACAGTCAGCTCCAGGTCTTGTTTTTGCTGGCTGTATACAGTTTCTCCATCTTCGGTTGCAAAGAATATAATCAATCTGGTGATGTCCATGGGTAGAGTCATCTCTTGTATTGTTCAAAAGGGGTTTTTTGAACAATGTGCTATCTTGACAAAACTCTTTTAGCCTTTGTCCTGCTTCATTTTGTTCCCCAAGGTCAAATTTTCTTGTTATTTCTCATATCTCTTGACTTCCTACATTTGCACTCCAACCCCCTATGATGAATAGGACATCTTTTATTGGCATTAGTGCTAGGAGTTATTGTATATCTTCATAGAACTCTTCAATTTCAGCTCCTTTAGCATCAGTGATTGGGGCTAGGCTTGTATTACTGTGATGTTGAATAGTTTACCTTGGAAATGCACCGAGATCATTCTGTCATTTTTGAGGTTGCACCCAAGTACTCATTTCTAACTCTTTTGTTGACTATGAGGACTGCTCCATTTCTTCTAAGGGATTCTTGTCCACAGTAGTAGATATAATGGTTACCTGAATTGAATTTGCCCATTTTTGTCTATTTTAGTTCACTGATTCTACTTCATGGATTTGCTTGTCATGGCAAATGGGCTTACATATTTCAGTGAAGCTATGAGCCATGCTATACAGGGTCACCCATCATGGACTGATTATAGGGAAGAGCTCTGACAAAACATGGTCCACTAAAGGAGGAAATGGAAATCCATTCCCAGTGTTCTTGCCAGGAGATCCCCATGAACAGTATGATAAGGCAAAAGAATTGACACTGGAAGATGAGCTCCCTAGCTCAGGAGGTGTCCCATATGCTACTGAAGAAGATCAGAGGGCAGTTACTTGTAGCTGCAGAAAGAATGAAGTGGCTGGGCCAAAGTGGAAACATCGCTCATTTGTGGGTGTGTCTGGTGGTGAAAGTAAAGTCTGACACTGTAAAGAATAATATTTCCTAGGAACCTGGAATGTTAGGTCCATGAATCAAAGTAAATTGAATGTGGTCAAGCAGGAGGTGGCAAGAGTATTCTACAATGCTATACTTATTTTCTGAAGAAGGAAATAGCAACCCACTTCAGTACTCTTGCCTGGAAAATTCCATGGATGGAAGAGCTTGATAGGCTACAGTCCATTAGATCGCAAAGAGTCAGACATGACTGAGCTACTTCACTTTCTTTCTTTCTATAGTTCCTTTGGGAGAAGGAAATTGAAACCCATTCCAGTGTGCTTGCCTGGAGAATCCCATGGATGGAGAGGCCTGGTGGGCTGCAGTCTGCTGCTGCTGCTGCTGCTAAGTCGCTTCAGTCATGTCCGACTCTGTGCGACCCCATAGACGGCAGCCCACCGGGCTCCGCCATCCCTGGGATTCTCCAGGCAAGAATACTGAAGAGGATTGCCGTTTCCTTCTCCAATGCATGAAAGTGAAAAGTGAAAGTGAAGTCACTCAGTCGTGTCTGACTCAGCGAAACCACGGACTGCAGCCCACCAGGCTCCTCCGTCCATGGGAGTTTCCAGGCAAGAGTACTGGAGTGGGATGCCATTGCCTTCTCCGGGCTGCAGTCTATGGGGTTGCAAAGTGTTGGACACGACTAAGCAACTAACACACATACTTATTTTCATATGAAAGCAATGTGATAAGTGTGACTTAGACTTTTTATTATCCAGAGATAACAGCTTAGTTAATATTATTGACATTGACAAGGCAGTGAGTATGGATCAGATGAGACTGCCTTAGTTGCCTTATGTATCCTCCGAAAAAATCAACAGACAGCAATGGACAAACATACTTAGTTACTACACATGAAACTGTATGAAGAAAAAATTTCCCTCTCATAAGCACAGTGGGGAGAAATGAAAAAGAAGAAAGTCCAAGCAAGTACAGCTGGACAAATTCACTTTTTAAGAAAAGATAATGTTAAAACAGTGGACCTTGATAGGATTCCCAATAAGAAACTGAAGGTCATTATCAACATTTGAATTGAAGGAAGGGAGTACTACAGTCTCAAGCCCATTACTTGAAATATACTTAAACAGGGAGCAGGATTTACTCCCTCAGTTAAAGTCCTAGAACCTTGAAAGAATGAGATCTGTGTGTTTGTGTTAGTCACTCAGTCACTTCCGAGTCAGCAATTTCACGAACTATAGCCCTCCAGGCTCCTCTGCTCATAGAATTCTCCTGGCAAGAAACTGGAGTGGGTTACCCCATTCCCTTCTCCAGGGGATCTTCCTGACCCAGGGATTAAACCCACGCCTCCTATATTGCAGGCAGGCTCTTTATCATCTGAGGCACCAGGAAAGGCCAGTCCCCAAACCAGGGATCTGTGTACCCAGTTCCCAATCCAGGATCTCAGGCCATATGTACCCAGTCACCATCTGTCCCTAGTCTCCAATTCAGAATCTGAAACCATATGTAATAATTTGAGTGAAGTTGCCTGTGATGGTCTTCAAACTATTTTTGGATTATTAGAATGGAGGGCACAGAGAAGGCAATGGCACCCCACTCCAGTACTCTTGCCTGGAAAAATCCATGGACGGAGGAGCCTGGTGGGCTGCAGTCCATGGGGTCGCTAAGAGTCGGACACGACTGAGCGACTTCACTTTCACTTTTCCCTTTCATGCATTGGAGAAGGAAATGGCAACCCACTCCAGTGATCTTGCCTGGAGAATCCCAGGGACGGCGGAGCCTGGTGGGCTGCCGTCTATGGGGTCGCACAGAGTCGGACACGACTGAAGCGACTTAGCAGCAGCAGCAGCAGCAGAATGGAGGGCAAAATGTACAATAAGCTTATGGAAGATAGGGATGGTGCTTGTAAGTGTCCTCACGTGAAAGTGTATGGAGAGAACATGAGGGCGGAAACCTAGGTGAGATGAAGTTACAAATGGGTATGTGTGACTGCAGGGACTGTTATGTGGTTGCACTGCCTTTACGTGAATACAGAATTACAACTGATGTTACAGAGGAACTGAACACTGATGTCTTTGCCCTCTTCACAGAGCGTAGCAACTAAGTTCACTCACCATCAAGTTTTAATTAGCTTGATAGGTGGGATCCTTTGGAATTGTCCAAACTCTCCTCAGTAGTAAACACTAAGTGATGCAGAATCGCAGGGGACCATGAGCTACTACTGCTCTAATTAAGACAGTGATTGAGAAGGAAGCTTTTCTTCCATTCACTCCCTCTAAATGGTTCTGATTATCAGGTCAATAAGTAAGGCAGACTATTCTTGGATGTTAACAGGAAACCATCAAAGTGGGTCATTTGAGTGTTTCAGCTGACCCGGATATGAAAACTGCACAGAAAATAAAGTGGTCCAAGAGGGATTGATATGTCATCAGGACTGGCTCTACAATTCATGGAACTGAGTGAAAAATGAAAGCACAAGACCTCATGCTCAAAAAGTAACAATTTTACCATATCAGCAACCAAGAATTAAACCATCTCAGGGCCCTGTGTGACTCCACAAGGAGTTTCATAAACCTGAAGCTGGCCTTCTACACCATAACCCATCTGGCTAAGGTCTTTCCTATCTCACTTTGGAATTTCAACTAGGCATAATTTGAAATCTTGTGGAATGGAAACAAATCCACATTTGCTGCTCTATCATGGATTTGCTTTAATTCAACATTATTTGCTTTAAAGTAAAGCAGGGTTAAAAGCAAAAAAAAAAAAAAAACTAAGGTTCATACACTACACTGATGTTATTATGATGATTTCCTTCTCAGAGAAATAATTTTCTTCAAAGAGAAAGGGAGAGGAATTAAGGACCTAAGTCACCTTTATTACAAATAGAAGATGGCTAATAAATCTAGCTAAAATACAGGCCAATGTGTAAAATTCCTGGGGAATAATTGTGAGGAAACCAGGGACATTTCTTAAACTGTGAGAAGTAATTTCTCTCTCACAGAACCTGCCATTAAGCAATAAACTCAGAGAATGACAAGGCTGTTCCTCATGTTGTACCCTTGTTTACCTCTATTTACTAGAAATGATTCTGGAATGTGAATTTTAGCACTATTTTAGTTTTTTAAGGACCTAAGTCACCTTTATTACAAATAGAAGATGGCTAATAAATCTAGCTAAAATACAGGCCAATGTGTAAAATTCCTGGGGAATAATTGTGAGGAAACCAGGGACATTTCTTAAACTGTGAGAAGTAATTTCTCTCTCACAGAACCTGCCATTAAGCAATAAACTCAGAGAATGACAAGGCTGTTCCTCATGTTGTACCCTTGTTTACCTCTATTTACTAGAAATGATTCTGGAATGTGAATTTTAGCACTATTTTAGTTTCCTAGGGCTGCTATAGCAAATTTCCATAAATTGTGTAGCTTAGGACAACAGAAATTTAGTCTACTAAAGTTTTGGAGCCTAGATTTCTGAAATGAAGATGTTGGCAGAGCCACGTTTCCTCTGAAAGCTGTGGAAAATAATCCTTCCCTGCTTTTTCCTATCTATCTCCTGGGATGTCCTGGTGATCTGTGATGTTTCTGGTTTATTGTACATCATTCCAATCTCTGCTCTACTTTGAAAGCCTCTATGTGTTCCCTTCTCTTTTTAGTAACGATATAACCAGTCAATAGATTTAGGACGTACTCTAATCTAGCAAGGGACTTCCCTGGTGGCTCAGACGGTAAAGCGTCTGTCTACAATGCGGGAGACCCGGATTCGATCCCTGGGTTGGGAAGAGCCCCTGGAGAAGGAAATGGCAATCAACTCCAGGACTATTGCCTGGAAAATCCCATGGGCAAAGGAGCCTGATAGGCTACAGTCCATGAGCTCGTAAAGAGTCAGACACGACTGAGTGACTTCACTTCTAATCTAGCAAGACCTCATCTTATCTTACTGTATCTGCAAAAACCCTATTTCTGACTAAGGTCATATTCTGCGGTTTTAAACAGGCATAAGTTGGAGGTAGGGAACACTATTTACCCCATTACTGTATGAATATAAGCCAGCATTAAGATTTATGATAGGTGAAAGCACAGATGATGGCATTAGGCTCTCATGATTCAATCCAATTGTTCAGGTATTAGAACATACTCAGACTAGAGTTGTTTTGAGAAAATTAAATGGGGTCACCACTTCAAACCCAACAGAATGTTGACCCAAAATATGCTGGTGGCATCTGTTTACTATAATCCATTTGAGAGACTCTCATGTTGCATTGGATGAAGCAGCCAATATAAACAGGCAGGACTAATGAAATACACAATTTATCTGACTCATTGAAAAATAAATGCAGGGCCTCTCACTTAAAATTTATTAAGGGTTGATTTTCTTAAATCATTGTGCCCTGTGATTAGTATGAGAAGTAACCCAGAAAATCTACTGACTGGTTTTCTAGGATCATCAGGTAGTAATGAGGGAGAATGTAGTAAAGTACCTTTGCATCTTTTCTACCTCTTAAAATGTGTGTTTTGTCTTTACTGATGGTTCTAAAAGCAGATTTAACGTTACGTTTATGGGAGGAAATTATAATAGTACCCAGTACACCATATTCATGACATTGAATTTGACAGTGCATATTCTACAAGGTAATCTATGGTAGGACTTAACTTTCTCCCTTTAAGCCAAATCAGGGGAAATGTAGCTCCATAACCAAGCAGAACAGACAGCCTTGAGGTGTTTGTTTGTATATGCTTGAGCCCTGACATGTTTGTTTGTATATGCTAGCAAGGCTCTTGTTATTTTCTGTGTATGTAAACATTATGTATGATGAGTTGCAAAATCTAATATTCAGAGAGTGTTTGGAAATAGGGTGAAACCATAGTAGATGGGAGAAAATGGAAAGATTTTTTTTTTAGGAGATTACACTACCATGGGGGGAAGTCACTGCAATATTTCTCACAAGAAGCTCAGAGCAAGGATGGAGTATTTAACTGTCTTTTGCCACTCTTGTCCAGAGAAATGGCTAATACCTGGTAGAAATCTCATGGCCTATTTTCTGCAAAAGAGGGAAATTGGACTCCTACTGATTTGAATGTTCTACCTGTATAATTTGGATAAAATAAGTGACAGAGTGCCGCCTGATAACTCAGCTTAAGGGTAACTGGCTACAGTTATTATTCAATTCCTAGGCTCTGTTTACCATTCCAGAATTTTTTTCCAATAAAATACTACCAATGAATTGTATAGAGCAGAGGATGCTGTGCAACAGTTCCTGTACCACATGTGGCCATAAATCAAGATGATGCATTGCTAAGACAACACCCCAGGTCTGATGGAAAGCAGATAGTGGCCATCTGCTTGGTGTGTCACAGCTTGATCTCATCTGTTCCTTCAAACTTATCAGTGTGAACGTGTATTGAATTAATTTAAAGAAAGCAAAAATGGAACCCAGAAAGCCTCAAGGAATGTGGATTTGGGTTTGATTTGTTTGTCTGAAATTATAAATAACTCTCCCCTGGAGGTACTCAGAGGACATTTATGGGAAGTCTATGGAACAGCCGTATTATATTTGGTGGTAGAATATGTATCTAATTGGGAGTCTCATGAAGGAGATCAGCCCTGGGATTTCATTGGAAGGAATGATGCTGAAGCTGAAACTCCAGTACTTTGGCCACCTCATGCGAAGAGTTGACTCATTGGAAAAGACTCTGATGCTGGGAGGGATTGGGGGCAGGAGGAGAAGGGGACAACAGAGGATGAGATGGCTGGATGGCATCACTGACCAGATGGACATGAGTTTGAGTGAACTCCGGGAGTTGGTGATGGACAGGGAAGCCTGTCGTGCTGTGATTCATGGGGTCGCAAAGAGTCGGACACAACTGAGCAACTGAACTGAAGTACAATATTTTGAGGCACAGATAAAACTATACACAATTAATGTATGATACTAACAACTTATGTGGCAGGTTCATCCACAACAGTCTCCCTGTATCAGGCATTTTGAAAGAATTATAGGAGTTGGTGATAGGAGTATTGAATCATCTTGAAATATTATTCCAAGACACCCATCACTACAAATGCAACTTAGCACTTCAAATTGGGACAATACACGAACTTGTTTTTAGAAGACTAACTGCCCCTGGAAATCAGCATGACTAGAAGACAAAGCTCCAACTGAATGCACTAACTGAATTCTTCCATATTCATTAATACTGCTGGAAATAAGCTTGAACCTTCACCCCAGAAAGACTATTGGATGTTTTAATCAGTACAGAATTTGTGTCTTTGAATTTCAGTGGCAGGAATTCATAAAGAGCCAAGATAAATAAAATTATTGAAAAACTATTTGTAGTATAAACTGTGACTGGATATCACTAAACATTGTGACCTTTAGTGTAATTCTCTAACACTTTCAGTTCAGTTCAGTCGCTCAGTCGTGTCCAACTCTGTGACTCCATGAATCGCAGCACGCCAGGCCTCCCTGTCCATCACCATCTCCCGGAGTTTACTGAAACTCATGTCCATCGAGTTTGTGATGCCATCCAGCCATCTCATCCTCAGTTGTCCCCTTCTCCTCCTGCCCCCAATCCCTCCAAGCATTAGAGTTATTTTCAATGAGTCAACTCTTTGCATGAGGTGGCCAAAGTACTGTAGTTTCAGCTTCAGCATCAGTCCTTCCTGTGAACACCCAGGACTGATTTCCTTTAGGATGGACTGGTTGGATCTTCTTACAGTCCAAGGGACTCTAAAGAGTCTTCTCCAATATCACAGTTCAAAAGCATCAATTCTTTGGTGCTCAGCTTTCTTCACAGTCCAACTCTCACATCCATACATGACTACTGGAAAAACCATAGCCTTGACTAGAGGGACCTTTTCTGATGCTGGGAGGGATTGGGGGCAGGAGGAGAAGGGGACAACAGAGGATGAGATGGCTGGATGGCATCACTGACCAGATGGACATGAATCTGAGTGAACTCCGGGAGTTGGTGATGGACAGGGAAGCCTGTCGTGCTGTGATTCATGGGGTCGCAAAGAGTCGGACACAACTGAGCAACTGAACTGAAGTACAATATTTTGAGGCACAGATAAAACTATACACAATTAATGTATGATACTAACAACTTATGTGGCAGGTTCATCCACAACAGTCTCCCTGTATCAGGCATTTTGAAAGAATTATAGGAGTTGGTGATAGGAGTATTGAATCATCTTGAAATATTATTCCAAGACACCCATCACTACAAATGCAACTTAGCACTTCAAATTGGGACAATACACGAACTTGTTTTTAGAAGACTAACTGCCCCTGGAAATCAGCATGACTAGAAGACAAAGCTCCAACTGAATGCACTAACTGAATTCTTCCATATTCATTAATACTGCTGGAAATAAGCTTGAACCTTCACCCCAGAAAGACTATTGGATGTTTTAATCAGTACAGAATTTGTGTCTTTGAATTTCAGTGGCAGGAATTCATAAAGAGCCAAGATAAATAAAATTATTGAAAAACTATTTGTAGTATAAACTGTGACTGGATATCACTAAACATTGTGACCTTTAGTGTAATTCTCTAACACTTTCAGTTCAGTTCAGTCGCTCAGTCGTGTCCAACTCTGTGACTCCATGAATCGCAGCACGCCAGGCCTCCCTGTCCATCACCATCTCCCGGAGTTTACTGAAACTCATGTCCATCGAGTTTGTGATGCCATCCAGCCATCTCATCCTCAGTTGTCCCCTTCTCCTCCTGCCCCCAATCCCTCCAAGCATTAGAGTTATTTTCAATGAGTCAACTCTTTGCATGAGGTGGCCAAAGTACTGTAGTTTCAGCTTCAGCATCAGTCCTTCCTGTGAACACCCAGGACTGATTTCCTTTAGGATGGACTGGTTGGATCTTCTTACAGTCCAAGGGACTCTAAAGAGTCTTCTCCAATATCACAGTTCAAAAGCATCAATTCTTTGGTGCTCAGCTTTCTTCACAGTCCAACTCTCACATCCATACATGACTACTGGAAAAACCATAGCCTTGACTAGAGGGACCTTTGTTGGCAAAGTAATGTCTCTGCTTTTGAATATGCTATCTAGGTTGGTCATAACTTTCCTTCCAAGGAGTAAGCATCTTTTAATTTCATGGCTGCAATCACCATCTGCAGTGATTGCAAATGGTGTAATAATTCCGAAAATGGTGCAGTCCTTTCCCCCAAAATAAAAGTCTGACACTTTATGTCATTGCAAATAAAGAGTTTGTCTTCCTTGTTATGCTACTGGTTGGAATTGAATGGATAAAATATTCTTCTCTGATATCCATGGGCTGTGGTTGGGGAATAGATAGGTTCTGTTACATAAAGATTAATGGCTCTCAGTGTCTGTAAGATCTGGACTATATCTAGGATACGGTTATGTCCACAAATCAAATACAGAGTTTACTGAACGTGGACTTGTTTTTTCTTTTCAATATGAGCTTGTAATTACCACTTCAGTCACTGGAAATATATGATGTATAAAGTATATTTCTGCCTGAGAAGAATATCATTTTCACTTATGTAAGGTGTGTAAGTGAAATCATTGCTGCTGATTAGTTTCTATGTTGTGTCCACTCTTTGTGACCTCACGGACTGTAGCATGCCAGGCTCCTCCACTATTTCCTGGGGTTTGCTCATATTTATAATCCATTGAGACAGGGATGTTATCTAACCATCTTATACCCTGCTACCCACTTCTCCTCCTGCCTTCAATCTTTCCCACCATCAGGGTCTTTTTCAGTGAGTTGGCTCTTCCCATCAGGTGGCCAAACTATTGGAGCTTCAGCTTCAGCATCAGTCCTTCCAATGAATATTCAGGATGGTTTTCCTGAATAAAGGAAATCAAGAGTCTTCTCCAGCACCCCAATTTGAAAACATCAATTCTTTGACACTCAGCCTTCTTTCTGGTCCAACTCTCACATACATACTTGATGACTGGGAAAAAACAAAACAAAACAAAACATAGCTTTGACTATATGGACCTTTCTCAGTAAAGCAATTTTCTGCTTTTTTATATGCTGTTTAGGTTTAAATGCAGTCTATTGATTTCCTTCCAAGGAGCAGGTACCTTTTAATTTCATGGTTGCAGTCACCATCTGCAGTGATTTTGGAGCCCAATAAAATAAAATCTGTCATTGTTTCCACTTTTTTCCCCTCCCATTTCTTATGGAGGGATGGGGCCGGATGCCATGATCTTAGTTATTTAATGTTGATTTTCAAGCCAGCTTTTTTACAGTCCTCTTTCACCCTTCTCAGGAGGCTCTATTTCATGCTCTGCCATTAGAGTGGTATTGTCTACATATCCAAAGCTGTTGCTCTTTCTCCGAGCATTCTTTATTCTAGCTTGTGATTCCTTTATCCTAGCATTTTTCATGATATACTCTGCATACAAGTTAACTAAGCAGGGTCACAATATACAGCCTTGACATATTCCTTTCCCAATTTTGAACCAGTCTGTTATTCCATGTCCAGTTCTAACTGCTGCTTCTTGATCTGCATACAGGTGTCTCAGGAGATAGGTAAGGTGATCTGGTATTCCAGTCTCTTTAAGAATTTTCCACAGTTTGTTGTGATACACACAGTCAAAGGCTTTGGGGTAGTCAGTGAAGCAGATGTGGTGGTGGTTTAGTTGCTAAGTCATGTCTGACTCTTGCAACCCCATGGACTGTAGCCTGCTAGGCTCCTCTGTTCATAGGATTCTCTAGGCAAGAATACTGGAATGGGTTGCCATTTCCTTCTCCAGGAGATCTTCCTGACCCAGGAATCAAACCTGGGTCTCCTGCATTGCAGGCAGATTCCTTACCAACAGAGCTACAAGGGAAGCCTCAAGTGAAGCAGAAGTATATGTTTTTCTGAAATTCTCTTACATTCTCCATGATTTATAAAGGGCTAGCAATTTGACCTCTGGTTCCTCTGCCTCTTTGAAACCCAATTTGTACCTTTGGAAGGTCTTGGTTCACGTACTGCTGAAGCCTAGCTAGAAGAATTTTGAGCACAACCTTACTAGCATGTGAAATGGGCACAATTATACAGTAATTTGAATGCTCTTTGATGGCTTTCATGGTGGCTCAGTGTTAAAGAATCCACCTGCCAATGCAGGAGATGTGGGTTTGATCCCTGGGTTGGTAAGATTCCCCTGGAAAAGGAAATGGCAACCCACTCCAGTATTCTTGCATAGGAAATCCTATGGATAGAAGAGCCTGGTGGGCTACAGTCCATGAGGTCACAAGTGAAGTCGCTCAGTCGTGTCCAACTCTTTGCGACCCTGTGGACTGTAGCCTACTAGACGTCTCTGTCCATGGGATTCTCTAGGCAAGAATACTGGAGTGGGTTACCATTTCCTTCTCCAGGGGATCTTCCCGACCCAGGGATCGAACCCGGGTCTCCTGCATCAGTGGCAGACGCTTTAACCTCTGAGCCACCAGGGAAGCCCTGAGGTCACAAGAGTCAGACACAATTTAGCAACTAAAACAACAATGCCAAACAGTAACATAATATTTTTGTCACAGCTAAATAAGAGTTCATATTTCATTGATAGAATTAAATATAGAATAGATTTATGAAGAAAATGATCCCTGAATGAGAAATTGTTGTGGAAGCTGATATGAAGACCCTCCCCCCCACACACAATTAAAATGTAATTCTGTATTCTCAGAAAAATTGATCTAAGAAAAATTAAATATTCAATTAAATAATCCCACAGACATATATAAAATGATGAAAATAGCAAAGTGGATGGAAGAAAAATGTAATTGAGTTGGTAAATTAACATCACAGGACCTGTAAAGGAAAATGTTAACAAGTAATATATTTTCCGGAGGGAATTCCTACTCTCTATTGGATGGTTCAAATCAAAGAGTGTTAGTCTGCTTAAGTGAAATATTGCAGAAAATGTTGTAAGACAATGAAAATATACTACAAATATTTGCCACTGAGATCTTGACCAAGATCAGAGGGTGGATAAGGAAATAAATGTTCTAGCAGCTAGTCTGTGATTCTCTCCTGTTATTCGGGAGAGGCCGACTCAACACACAGAGAAAGCATATTACCCAGTATGATTGTATAAACCAACTAGCAACAGAGATCTTGCAATCAATCTGATTTATTTATCTGTTTGTTTATTGTAGCAGGAGAAATGCTTTTAGCAGAATGTGTCTGATTGCTTGGGATTACTTTGGCTAACAAAGCAGGAATCCTTGTGGTTATGGGACATGACTGCCTATAAAATGTCACATATGCTGTATAACTCTCTATGTGAAAAATTGAGGATATTTTATATCTGAGAAGGTCCTTCCATGTAAGTGAAGTGTTCACACACTTTCCTAGAACTTCCATCTATCTGTCTGGACAAAGAAGCATCTGATGAAAGAACCAAGGACCTGAGGAATCAGATTAAGATATCTGGACACAGCTTTGCCAGTGACTAATGATTATCTGAATTATTGAAATTAGTAGTAAAATTTGACATTCTATAAGATTTCAGATTCGTGAAAATCTAACCTCGCAATGCAGTCATTTTGTATTATCTAAAGAAGCCATGTTAATATAAAAGAAAGAGTTTAGAAACCTTGGAAGATTTGAACACTTAGGAGTCAGAGTAGGTGAGAAACTTAGTCCCCATATGCTTTATAAGGGGACTTCCCAGGTAGCATTAGTGGATTTACAAATATGCGGAGAATAGGAGGTAAAAGTGTTGTAGAGTTAAGAGGACAGTAATTCATGAAGTGAGTTATAGCAAGTCAGGTTTAAAAGATAGCTTAACAATATCTACTAGTACTCAGAACCCAGATGAGAGTTCTAAGTGGATACAGGAAGAAACATTGCTTCATGAGAGAGGGTAAATATTTAAGATTCTTTGGAGAAGTCTACATTTCTGGGGAAGGAGTGTGATGGCAAGACATAATAACTGGAGGGAATTATATTTCATGAACTAGGATGGATCCATACAATATTCAGTTTGGAGGGCTCACACACAATTAAAATGTAATTCTGTATTCTCAGAAAAATTGATCTAAGAAAAATTAAATATTCAATTAAATAATCCCACAGACATATATAAAATGATGAAAATAGCAAAGTGGATGGAGGAAAAATGTAATTGAGTTGGTAAATTAACATCACAGGACCTGTAAAGGAAAATGTTAACAAGTAATATATTTTCCGGAGGGAATTCCTACTCTCTATTGGATGGTTCAAATCAAAGAGTGTTAGTCTGCTTAAGTGAAATATTGCAGAAAATGTTGTAAGACAATGAAAATATACTACAAATATTTGCCACTGAGATCTTGACCAAGATCAGAGGGTGGATAAGGAAATAAATGTTCTAGCAGCTAGTCTGTGATTCTCTCCTGTTATTCGGGAGAGGCCGACTCAACACACAGAGAAAGCATATTACCCAGTATGATTGTATAAACCAACTAGCAACAGAGATCTTGCAATCAATCTGATTTATTTATCTGTTTGTTTATTGTAGCAGGAGAAATGCTTTTAGTAGAATGTGTCTGATTGCTTGGGATTACTTTGGCTAACAAAGCAGGAATCCTTGTGGTTATGGGACATGACTGCCTATAAAATGTCACATATGTTGTATAACTCTCTATGTGAAAAATTGAGGATATTTTATACCTGAGAAGGTCCTTCCATGTAAGTGAAGTGTTCACACACTTTCCTAGAACTTCCATCTATCTGTCTGGACAAAGAAGCATCTGATGAAAGAACCAAGGACCTGACGAATCAGATTAAGATATCTGGACACAGCTTTGCCAGTGACTAATGATTATCTGAATTATTGAAATTAGTAGTAAAATTTGACATTCTATAAGATTTCAGATTCGTGAAAATCTAACCTCGCAATGCAGTCATTTTGTATTATCTAAAGAAGCCATGTTAATATAAAAGAAAGAGTTTAGAAACCTTGGAAGATTTGAACACTTAGGAGTCAGAGTAGGTGAGAAACTTAGTCCCCATATGCTTTATAAGGGGACTTCCCAGGTGGCGTTAGTGGATTTACAAATATGCGGAGAATAGGAGGTAAAAGTGTTGTAGAGTTAAGAGGACAGTAATTCATGAAGTGAGTTATAGCAAGTCAGGTTTAAAAGATAGCTTAACAATATCTACTAGTACTCAGAACCCAGATGAGAGTTCTAAGTGGATACAGGAAGAAACATTGCTTCATGAGAGAGGGTAAATATTTAAGATTCTTTGGAGAAGTCTACATTTCTGGGGAAGGAGTGTGATGGCAAGACATAATAACTGGAGGGAATTATATTTCATGAACTAGGATGGATCCATACAATATTCAGTTTGGAGGGCGGAGACTCTATAAGAAAGAATACAAAGTCACAAACTCAAAATTGGGAAGAGAGAAAGCAAATGAGATGCCCTGAAATTTGAACTTCATTAGCTTGTGTGTGTGTGTGTTAGTCGCTCAGTTGTGTCCAACTCTTTGGGACCCTGTGGACTGTAGCCTGCCAGGCTCCTCTGTCCATGGAATTCTCCAGGCAAGAATACTGGAGTGGGTTACCATGCCCTGCTCCAGGGGATCTTCCCAACCCAGGGACTGAACCCAGGTCTCCTGCATTATAATATAAAGGACAATAAATATTTTCTGTAAAAAGCAAGATACTATATAATCTAGATCTGTGGGCTGCCCTGTCTGTGTTGTCACTAATCAACTCTGCCTTTGTGGTTCTTAGACCATCAAAGGTGAAATGTAAACAAAAGAGAATTGCCATGTTCCAATACGATTTTATTTACAAAAACACGTGGCAACTAGGATTTGGCCACTGGCTGTAGTTGGACTACCTCTGGGTTAATAAATCTGACACTGGTCATGAAAAGGATTTAAGTTTGCCCATGTGCTCACAGAAGAGAAGTAAAGGTAATAGATATAAGAAAGGAAATATAATTAAATATAATAAACATTATAAACCAAATCATATTGTATAAATTAAATAATGGAACAAAATCCTAGTGGCAGTATCAGGAAATGTATTTATGAGCATGGGAGAAAGGATTTTCCTGTGTCATCTCTTCCTATAAGATGGAAAGAGAAAACCTAAGAACTGATACAAATTAAAGTTGGCAACTACAAAATGAGGAAATTTAACATTATTCTGGAAAAAAGACAAAATCCTTCTGCTAAGAATAGGAGAATCAAATGTGGACTGGATTGTTTGAAAAACTGGTGTATGTTTAGCATATTCATTGTGCAGAAAGAGAAAAGTCAAATAATTTAAAATGATAATATGGAAAAGTGTTCCAGACAAAGTTTGTGTCATTTACAAAGGCAGAGAACCAGGAAAGAAAACTATGTCTTGAAAGGAAAAGTCACCATTTGAATTTCACTATTGACTCAGTTAGTTTAAGCAGTTTAAGTATTTATATCTAAGAAGCTAAGGAGTATATGCAAATGAAACATGAAATAAATGACAAAAGAGAGAATATTAGCAGAAACTTGAATTCTTTTAATGTTATAGTAAATACTATAGAAACAAATCATTTGGTTTAATTTAGTTTCAATATGACACCATACATCAATTTTAACCTGTGACCAAATCCATAATTATGTAAAAATAAATATTTCTTTAGGATTTTAAAAAGACTAAGCAGATGTAGAATATTTAGTTCCAAATTAATTGGGAGAACTTCATAGTGTCTTATAATTAAGTTGTCTTTAAATATGCCTGAACCTTCAGGCAAACATCTGTGGGTATGTCTCTCCACATGTTCCAGCACGATGCAATGATTTGAATTCAGCAAAAATTTCAATAGCTTACATTGAAATGGGAATTATCCTAAGGGAATCTGGTGGAAATGCACTCAGGAACAGAAGAACCATATCTATTTCTTTCATGAATATTTGCTGTGGTTTGATGTAGGTTATCGTTCATGGCCACTTTATGAACATAAATGATTGATGTAATAGATGATCTAAAGATTCTCAAGAGAAGTGCTTTCATCCTGAAGAAAAATGTATTCTTACATCTATAATTTGAATATAAAATTTGAATATTAAAATTGTGGTGGAAAATATTCTAAAAATCACAAGAAACTGCATTCAAACCAGCACCGTGGTATCCATTCAAAACATCTGAAATCATTTGTCTTTCTGAATTGCACCCAATGTAAAGCTTTTTCACACAGAACAAAACAGAAGTGAGCATCAGTAACACTTCCAACGTACATTAACACTTTATTCTAAAGGAACAGCTGTTACTTGATGAAAAGTCGATGAAAAATGCCCAGCATTTGTTTTTAAAAAAGTTATCACCCAAATAAGAATTGTTGGGAACCAGATGTTAAAATTGAGAGTGGTCTGTTTATTTCAGTTGAGAGTGTTATAAAAATGTTAATAAGGTGTTTTTATGTCTATTACATGGTGATGTTTGACTCTTTAATGTGCTTTTTGTTATATTTGACTGTTGTTTCTATGGGCTGGTATTATTGCTGTTAGATCACTGAAGAGTAAATAAAGACAGAAAAAATGTGTTCTTAAATCCAGAATACTGAACTGGAATGGAGAGGGGTGGCAGAGATTTGCAGATAACATACAATGGGAACTTTGAAACACTAGTATCTTTTCTATATTGAGAAATAACCTCATAATAATTAACAGTAATTATTATCTTAACCAAAGGTACTGCTGCTGCTAAGTCACTCCAGTCATGTCCGACTCTGTGCAACCCCATAGACGGCAGCCCACCAGGCTCCTCTGTCCCTGGGATTCTTCAGGCAAGAACACTGGAGTGGGTTGCCAGTTCCTTCTCCAGTGCATGAAAGTGAAAAGTGAAAGTGAAGTCGCTCAGTCATGTCCGACTCTTCCCGACACCATGGACTGCAGCCTACCAGGCTCCTCTGTCCATGGGATTTTCCAGGCAAGAGTACTGGAGTGGGGTGCCATTGCCTTCTCCCAACCAAAGGTACTAGGTCACCTAAAACGTTACTGCTCTAGACATCTGCAGGAAACCATAATTTATCTTACTACTCATGTGCAGCCCACTACCATGCATTTTAGCAGGTTTCAATCAGCCACTTAACATTTAATATGTTAGTTATTTTAATTGAGTAAGTAATATGCACTCCTTATGGGAAATTAAAACAATTTAAAAACACTTAAAAGCTCATTTGAATATTACCGAAATTTAGTCCCTTCAGGGAAAACTATTGTTTCCATTTTGGTATATATTTTCCTCCAGTATATTCAGTGTATTTAAAAATGCATGTACATTTTTCTGTTGGCTCAGGTGGTAAAGAATCTGCCTGCAATGCAGGAGACTCTGGATCAACCCCTGGGTTGGGAAGATCCCCTGGAGAAGGTAATGGCAACCCACTCCAGTATTCTTGCCTGGATAATTTCATAGACAGAGGAGGCTGGCAAGCTACAATCCATGGAGTTGCAAAGAGATGGACACAGCTGAATGACTAACACTTTCACTTTTTCTATTGAAAATAGGTCGTTTTGACTTTCATGAGTATGCTTTCCTTAAATCAAATGCTTCAAAATGGATCAGTTTTAAAATGTTTTTTTTTCCTACTCAATGATATATCTGAGAGGTTTTATCATGAGAATAATTGAAGATAAAAAATAATACAATTTAGGTGCTCTTTGTGCACTGAGTATTAAGTGTGGTATATGGATTATCTCATTTAATCATTATGACAAACTCATGAAATAGGTAGTGCTGTTATCTCCATTTTATAGAAGAGGGGGAAAAAAGTACTTTTCTCAAAGTCAGTGCAGGGATTCAAATCCAGATAGTTCTGCTTTCAGAGGTCATGTCATTAACCATTATGCTATTATGGCAGCATTATAGTCTGCATAATGAATAAATTTTTTGTTTAGCCATTCTTATACTGATGAATATTTAGAGTTTTTCTAATTACAGCACAATACTGCAGTTGATATTCTTGCACAGTTATCAACAATGTATTTCCAAATGTGGAAAGACAGAGCTTTGCATCAATTATTTATGGACTGTAGAATATGTAAGAACTGTACTACTCCAAAGCAACCCCCAGTTTTGCACATATCTCAGCCTAGTTTGAACTTGCCCATTTCCCTGCATTCTCATATACTTTGTTAATATTTGTATATTTACAAATCTGATGGAGGAAGAAATTGGTACTTCTTTAAATGCATTTTCCTGATTATTTGGATTGTTTCATATGTTTATCACCATTTGTACTTCTAGAACAATTTCCAGAAAACTATTCATATCTTTTGCCTGGTTTTCTGTCATGTTGAGTATCTCCAAAAATGAGTTTAAATGTCAACTCTTCCAAAAGAACTTCCCTGGTTCCCAATATTTGAAATCTCTCTTTCTCATTTGATTTTTATAATATTTCATCTGCCCTTCTCTTATAGTATCACTTTCTACTTTGTATAATTGCTATTTCTGTATTATCTGAACTCCCCTATAATCTCCTTTAGGGATTAGTTCATGTTGATTAACCTTTATGACTCATATTAAAATTAGCAAAAAAATAAAAATTTAATTAATTTAGCTTTTAAGTTTTTCAGTTATTATGCATGCCTCCTACTGAGAGAGATAATTTGGGGGATGCCTTATTTTGAAATAATTAGAAGCAAACAAAAAAAATCCCTTTACGATCATTCAGATTGCAAATACAATGTGTTATAAATAATGTGATTTACTGTTTACATATTATAAGAGTAATTCATCTTATGCCTAGAAACTCCTCTGATTTTTATCACCCAGGAGAATTTTTTGAAAACCTCTTTCATTAAATTATAAAGGATATCAACCAATTTTTTTTAAAAATCATAAAGCATCAGAAATAAGTGAAAACATTTTCCATTAGGAAAATTGATTATGAAAGAAAGATCATGCAATTATTATTTACCTTATATCAATACATTTAAGGGTCATTCTGCAAAATATTATGAAATATGTATTTTAAGACAGTGAGAGGTAAAAAACCACTGCACTTTAGAGTTCAGGGTGTAAGTCTGAAATTTCAACCAAATGAAAGGTTTCTTCATGTAGCTGACTCTTCAGTTTTCCTCAGATATTTTTTAATCATTGCTTCTGAAATACCTGTTAGTTGTACATACTTTTTTTTTTCTTTTTTGGAGTGTAGCTCATTAACAATGCTGCTATTAGTTTCGGGTGTACAGCAAAGTGATTCATTTATACATGTACATATAATTCTTTTTCAAATTGTTTTCCTATTTAGGTTATTACAGAATATTGAGCAGAGTTCCCTGTGCTATACAGTAGGTTCTCTGTTGGTTATCTGTTTTAATTAAATATAGCAGTGTGTACTGGTCAATCCCAAGCTCCCATTGGTTAGTACTCTTCACGTCCACTGTCAGGGGCCCAGGTTGGATCCCCGACTGGGGAGAACTAAGATCCCACAGGCCGCTAGGCCAAAAAACAAAACAAAACAATACAAAAAACCCTCAGGTTTTCTTTTTTTTTAATTTAATTTTTTTATTATTATTATTTTTTTTTTTTTTACTTTACAATATTGTATTGGTTTTGCCATACATCAACATGAATCCACCATGGCTGTACACGTGTTCCCAATCCTGAACCCCCCTCCCACCAGTTTTAAGCATTCCCCTACATGACTCTGAACTAGTAAGTACAGTTTACTTTGGGCTTTTGAATTCTATCAGTGACAGTAAGTCACATTTATTACTTTAGAAGCCCCAGAACTAATGCTGAATAAACCTATGTATAGAATTAGTGTCTTACTTATCAGAATCCACAAGCATACAGAAGGAAATTGAAGGCTATGGGAATCAAGTTAATAGTAGAATAGTTTATTTCTATGGTAAATTGCTCACTGGTAAATTCAGAGAAGCAGCTTAAAGCTGTGATCATGGTCCTCGGTTCAATCTCTTCAAGTGTTTATTTTTTGCTCCTAAAAAGGATTCTGCCTATGTATATTTAAAGCACCACTTATTAAAGTGTTTTAATAATTTGTAAAATATTATTATCCAGGAATAGCTGTTGAAGAATCAAGAACAGGTTGTTAATTATCTCCTAGGACCATTCTCCATATGGTATTTCTTGGGGACATGTTTCTTGAGATAGAATCAAGGGGGAAATTGATATTCACATGTAAGTGACTTTGGGAAGCTTTTTACTTTAGCTTCCTCTTGGAGATCCAGAAAGAACACTAGCATATAAATAGCTGTAAGACAAACAAATGTTTTTAACTATGTTTAATCAAGTATTTAAAAAAGCATATTAGCAGGGGAAAATCTTTCCTCCATGAAGATTGCACTTGCAGAATACATAAGGCTTATCTATTTAGTTTTCTTTTGGCAAATACCATGCAGATAGTTTTCATGAAATGGGCATACATTACTGTGGATATTTGTTAGAGGAATTGTTCGGTAATATTTGCACTTACTTGGTGATATTTTCTTCTTATAGACTTAGTACCGTTCCCCTTGGGAAATATTTCCATAGCTTGCCCGTTTTCTCAGGTGTTTTCTCTGATTGCAATCAGCCACAGATGTTGCATCTCTTCCCTTTGGTCAGATTTCACATTTTGCAATAGAGGGTTAAGAATGGAAGCTGTGGAATTTCATAAATACAGAATCAAATTTCATCTGTGCTGCTGATTAGCTGTGTAATGTAAGAGCAAATTTTTGAATCTCTCTAATCAGTAGTTGCGTTATTTAAAAAGTAGAAATATTAATATTGACTCTAGAGACACAGGTTAAATTGCTATGTAGAAAAAACTCAACAGATCACAGCTATTATTTTTATTATTAATATTTCTTAGGTGTGAATGATGCCTTCATAGGGGACATACCTACTAGAAAAAGAAAGTTTTTATAAAGTTTGGTCAGGAGAAATGGGTTGCTTTTACACACACACACACTTTTTTTTTTTTTTTTTTTACCTAAAATGTAAAAAAAAATAATAATAATATTTGGCCAGCCACTTTATGTTAAAATTTTGATATATTAAAACAAATAAATATCTTGGCAGACATTTTTAACTGGAGTATAATTACTTTACCATGTTGTGCTGTTACATTTTTGCTATATAGCAAAATGATGTGCTAAGTGCTGTGTTAAATCGCTTCACTCATGTCCAACTCTTCATGACCCCATGGAATGTGGCCCACCAGGCTCCCTTGTCCATGGCATTCTCCAAGCAGAATGCTGGAGTGGGTTGCCATTTCCTCCTCCAAGGGATCTTTCTGACCCAGGGATCAAACATGTGTCTCTTATGTCTCCTGCATTGGCAAGTTGGTTTTTCACCACTAATGCCACCGAATCAGCTATATGTATAGCTATACCCCCTCCCTCTTGAGCCTCCCTCCTACCACTCCCCTCCATCCCACCTCTCTAGGTTGTCACAAAGTACTGAGCTAAGCTTTCTGAACTTATAAACAGCTTCCCACTAGCTCTCTATCTTACACATGGTCATGTATATATGTCAATGCTACTCTAAATTTGTCCCTCCCTCCCCTGCCAGACACTTTTAATAGGCTATGTGATAGGCTGTGCAAAAGCTATTCATAAAAGTTTTCTCTTGCCTACATTTTTTCATCTGGTAAGCTAAAATATCAATGCTTCCTGGTGTGACAATTAATCCAGATGACATATAAGTGGATCTCACAGGCAAGGTTTCCAGGAAAGTCTTTAAAATAGTACATGCTTGATTTGTATGTCATCGATCCTTTGGCCTTTGCTGCTTCAGCCTTACCTCTTTTAATTGCCTAGAATGTGACCATCATGCTTTAAGATGCTATAGACATCACGCAGCCGTTTGTGACACCTGATTCTAAGGACTTGCTAATAATGTCACTGCAGGTAACTCAAATTTTCAATGTCACTGTGCTGCCGCTTTTCTCCCCTTTGTCGATTGTATTCACCTGCTTTTTTTTTTTTTTCATCAGTCAGTTCAGTTCAGTTCAGTCAGTCAGTTGTGTCCGACTCTGCAACTCCATGAATTACAGCACGCCAGGCCTCCCTGTCCATCACCAACTGCCGGTGTTCACCCAAACTCATGTCCATCGAGTCGGTGATGCCATCCAGCCATCTCATCCTCTGTCATCCCCTTCTCCTCCTGCCCCCAATCCCTCCCAGCATCAGAGTCCTTTCCAATGAGTCAGCTCTTTGCATGAGGTGGCCAAAGTATTGGAGTTTCAGCTTTTTTCCATAAGAGAAGATAAATATTTTGTGTGTTAACTTTTATTGCTATCTATGTTACTTATTGCCAAATCCTGTCCTAACTGAAATCAATATGAAAACTTATATCACAGATTCAGTCTGAAGATTATATTAGATTATACAGCATTCAATAACAAATATATTTAAGTCAACTGAAGGTATGACTTGAAGCTCTTGGAATTTGGGTGGGGGGTGGGTAGTGTTCAGTTGTATCTGACCCTTTGCAACCCAATGGATATGCCAGGTTTTGCTGTCCATGAATTCTTTCAGGCAAGAATACTGGAGTGGGTTCCCATTTCCTACTCCAGGAGATCATCCTGAGCCAGGAATGAAACTGACATCTCTTGTGTCTTCTGCTTCTGCAGGTAGATTCTTTACAATAGCACCACTGGGCTTCTTGGAATTTCAGTCAGTCAGTTTAGTCTCTCAGTGTCCAACTCTGCGATCCAATGGACTGCAACAAGTCGGGCTTCCCTGTCGATCACCAACTCCCGGACATTGCTCAAATTTATGTCCATCAAGTCGGTGATGCTATCCAACCATCTCATCCTCTGTCATCCCCTTCTCCCACCTTCAGTCTTTCCCAGCATCAGGGTCTTTTCCAGTGAGTCATTCTATATGCCATAAAGTGATGGGACTGGATGCCATGATCTTGGTTTTCTGAATGTTGAGTTTTAACCCAACTTTTTCACTCTCCTCTTTCACGTTCATCAAGAGGTTCATTAGTTCTTCACGTTCTGCTATAAGGGTGGTATCATCTTTGTATCTGAGGTTATTGATATTTCTTCTGAGCAATCATGATTACAGCTTGTACTTCATTCAGCCCATCATTTTGCATGATGTACTCTGCATGTAAGTTAAATAAGCAGGGTGACAATATACAGCCTTGACATACTACTTTCCCTATTTGGAAACAGTTTGTTGTTCCATGTCCAGTTCTAACTGCTTTTTCTTGACCTGCATACAGATTTCTCAGGAGTCAGGTAATGTGATGTGGTATTCCCATCTCTTTAAGAATTTTCCACCATTTGTTGTAATCCACACTGCCAAAGGCTTTAGCATAGTCAATAAAGCAGAAGTAGATTCTTTTCTGGAACTCTCTTGCTTTTTTGATGATCCAACAGATGTTGGCAGTTTGATCTCTGGCTCCTCTGCCTTTTTTTAAGTCCAGCTTGAACAGCTTGAGCTGGAAATTCATGGTTCACAGACTGTTGAAACCTGACCTGGAGAATTTTGAGCATTACTTTGCTAGTGTGGGAGATGAGTGCAGCTGTGCAGTTGTTTGAACATTCCTTGGCATTGCCTTTCTTTGGGATTGGAATGAAAATTTTTTCCAGTCCTGTGGCCTCTGCTGAGTTTTCCAAATTCACTGGCATATATTGAGTGCAGCACTTTAACAGCCTCATCTTTTAGGATTTGGAGTAACTCAGCTGGAATTCCATCACCCCTACTAGCTTTGTTCATAGTGATGCTTCCTAAAGTCACTTGACTTCACATTCCAGGATGTCTGACTCTAGGTGAGTGAACACACTGTTGTGGGTTCTGGGTCATGAAGATCTTTTTTGTATAGATCTTCTGTGTATTCTTGCCACCTCTTCTTAATATCTTCTGCTTCTGATAGGTTCATACCTTTTCTGCCCTCTATTGTGTCCATTTTTGCATGAAATGTTCCCTTGGTATCACTAATATTCTTGTAGAGATCTCTAGTCTTTTCCATTCTATTGTTTTCATCTATTTCTTTGCACTGATCACTGAGGAAGGCTTTCTTATCTCTCCCTGGTATTCTGTAGAACTCTGCACTTAAATGGGTATATGTTTCTTTTTCTCCTTTGCTTTTCACTTCTCTTCTTTTCTCAGCTCTTTGTAAGGCCTTCTCATACAACCATTTTGCCTTTTTGCATTTTTTTTCCCCTTGGGGTTGGTCTTGATAACTGCCTCCTGTACAGTGTCACAATCCTCTGTCCATAGTTTTTCAGGCACTCTATCAGATCTAATCCCTTGAATCTATTTGTCCCTTCCACTGTATAATCATCTTTTCTCAGCTCTTTGTAAGGCCTTCTCATACAACCATTTTGCCTTTTTGCATTTTTTTTCCCCTTGGGGTTGGTCTTGATAACTGCCTCCTGTACAGTGTCACAATCCTCTGTCCATAGTTTTTCAGGCACTCTATCAGATCTAATCCCTTGAATCTATTTGTCCCTTCCACTGTATAATCATAAGGGATTTGATTTAGGTCATACCTGAGTGATCTGGTGGTTTTCCCTACTTTCTTCAATTTAAGTCTCAAATTTTCTATACAGAGTTCATAGTCTGAGCCCTAGTCAGCTCCCAGTCTTATTTTTGCTGACTGTAGAGAACTTCTCCATCTTTGGCTGCAAGAATATTATCAATCTGATATCATTGTTGACCATCTGGTGATGTCCACGTGTAGAGTCTTCTCTTGTGTTCTTGGAAGAGGCTGTTTGTTATGACTGGTACAGTCTCTTGGCAAAAGCCTTTGCCCTGCTTCATTTTGTACTCCAAGGCCAAATTTACCTGTTACTTCAGGTATCTCTTGACTTCCTACTTTTGCTTTCCAGTCTTCAATAATGAAAAGGACATCTTTTTTGTGTGTTAGTTCTAGAATTTACATGATAATAAGTGGAGTCAGCAGAAAGCAAGTAAATAGATAATCTTCCTGGAATGCAGGAGACCTGGGTTCAATCCCTGGGTTGGGAAGATCCCCTGGAGAAGGAAATGGCAACCCTCTCCAGTACTCTTGCCTGGAGAATCCCATGGAGGGAGGAGCCTGGTGGGCTACAGTCCATGGGGTCGCAAAGAGTCGGACACGACTGAGCAACTTCACTTTCACTTCACATAACTGTTATACGGCTTCCCAGGTAGTGCTAGTGGTGAAGAACCTGCTTGCCAATACAGGAGATGTGGGTTCAATCCCTGGGACAGGAAGATCCCCTGGAGGAGGGCATGGCAACCCACTCCAGTATTCTTGCCTGGAGAATTCCATAGACAGAGGAGCCCAGAGGACTATGGTCCATAGGGTCACAAAGAGTCAGACACAACTGACGCAATTTAGCATGCAGGCATACATATGATAAGGAAAGCAGAAAGGATTGTAAGGGTAGGAATAGAGAAAGCAGAGGTGACCATGAAAAGGTGGTCAGAAAAATATACTATAATGAGGGATATTTAAAGACAGTAGCATTTGAAACTAAAAGAATTAGATGGGCCCTGCTTTGCAAAATAATCTTGAGAATATAGCATTCTTTTTTGCATTAACAAAGCAACTGACAATATGTTAAAGAACACTGAGTTTTGGTGGGTCAGAAAAGAAAACTTGATTAGCTTGAGTATAAGGAGTGAGGGGAGATTGAAATATTGAAGAGGTAAGCTGATACTCAGAGAAGGCAATGACAACCCACTCCAGTACTCTTGCCTGGAAAATCCCATGGATAGAGGAGCCTGGTAGGCTGTAGTCCAAGGGGTCACTACAAGTCCGACACGACTGAAGCGACTTCACTTTCACTTTTCACTTTCACGCATAGGAGAAGGAAATGGCAACTGACTCCAGTGTTCTTGCCTGGAGAATCCCAGGATGGGGGAACCTGGTGGGCTGCCATCTGTGGGGTCACATAGAGTCAGACATGACTGAAGCAACTTAGCAGCAACAGGAACAAGCTGATACTAGATTATATAGAGACTTGTAGGAAATAAAAGGTTTTCTGTGTATTCCAGGAGTTTGCTGCTTATAATCCACCTCAGACTTACTGGCATAAAATAGTAAATGTTTATTATAGTCACAGATTCTGTGGGTCAGCAGTTTGGAAAGAGCTTCACAGAGATGGCTTTTGTCTACTCTCCATGATAAAGTGTCAGCTGAAAAGACATAATATGCCTCGAATTGACTCAGATAGCCAGGGGAAAGTCCACCTGTGAGTCTGTTAGTTTCCCAGTCATGTCCATCTCTTTGCAATCCCATGGACTGTAGTCCTCCAGGCTCCTCTGTCCATGGGATTCTCCATCCAAGAATACTGGAATGGATTGCCATTTACTTCTCCAGGGAATCTTCCCGACACAGGGATCAAGCCCAGGTCTCCAACATTGCAGGCAGGTTTTTTTTTTTTTACTGTCTGGGCCAGTAGGGAAGCCCACCTATGAGACTGGTGAGACTGCTTCTTTATTGACATCCTTGGCCCCTGGCCTGGAGCATTTGAAGCCGAGGATCAACTAGGCCTGTCACCTGGACTCTTGTTCAAGGTCTCCTCACACAGCTTGGTTTCTCCTAACCTGGCATTAGAGAGGAAATCCTGAGAGGAACTGTTCTAAAAGGTTTATGTAGAAATCACGTGGTCCATCCTAACCAGATCTCAAAAGTTACATAGACAGTTTCTGTTGTATTGGTTGAAGTAGTCATAGATCCTCCCAGATTCAAGGTCAGAGATTGTTAGACTCCATCTCTTAGTGGAATGAGAGTTGAAGAACTCAGAGGCTGAATTTTATAGCCGTAATAGTATATCAAATGGAGGGAAAGCAAAATACATGCATGTTTTTACCATGTCCATTTTCCTGCAAAGTATTGAGATTTCAGTGTCCTCCATACACTGATACTCAGTCTCCCTCATTTTTTTTCCCCATTAAACCTTGTCTTCTAGGGGAAATTCTGATTAGTTCTATTATATTAAATTTTAAACTAAAGATAATTTTGTAGTATTGACATTTTTAGAGGGAGATATATTTAATTCACAAAATTATTATTATGGATAATTAAACTATCTCCTATGTGAGTCAAAGTGAAAAGATAGAGTCTGGACAAGGTATAATTAATATGCATATATTATTTTAGTGTAAATATGTGGTAGAGAGCATTTGTCCCATCTGAACAGAATACCCATTTTTAATATTTTTTTCTTCCCATATGACCTTGAGGGCACATATTCCAGTTTTTATTTTCCCAGATAAGCCAGAAATTAGAATTTTCTTTCTGAATTATTTTAATTATAAACTGTTACATTAAAATTTAAAATAAAAATCCTGATCTATAAAGCCTTTATACAACTGAGGACTTCCAGCTCATGAACTTTCCTTAAATCAAGATGCTAGTCATAGAATTTGAGGCAACAGTGAAAATAGTTAATGTTTTTAAGGTGGGAATCATTGCCACAACCCCTGAATATCTGAAATAGTTGCTCTGTATAACTATTTCTTATATTATAATAGGATTTTCCTTCAAAGCCTATGTTCGATACAGGATACAGGATGCTTGGAGCTGGTGCACAGGGATGAGCCAGAGAGATGATGTGGGGTGGGAGGTGGGAGGGGGATTCGGGATTGGGAGCTAATATACACCCATGGTGGATTCATGTCAATGTATGGCAAAACCAATACGGTATTGTAAAGTAAAATAAAGTAAAAATAAAATTAAAAAAAAAAA
>SJYT01002060.1:13026-34808 GCA_006410635.1 Cephalophus harveyi | reverse complement strand
CATCTCTTGTTTGACCACTTCCAATTTGCCTTGATTCATGGACCTGACTTTCCAGGTTCCTATGCAGTATTGCTCTTTACAGCATCGGATCTTGCTTCTATCACCAGTCACATGCACAACTGGGTATTGTTTTCACTTTGGCTCCATCCCTTCATTCTTTCTGGACTTATTGCTCCACTGATCTCCAGTAGCATATTGGGCACCTAATGACCTGGGGAGTTCCTCTTTTGATATCCTATCATTTTGCCTGTTCATACTGTTCATGGGGTTCTCAAGGCAAGAATACTGATGTGGCTTGCCATTCCCTTCTCCAGTGGACCACATTCTGTCACTCTGATGCTGGGAGGGATTGGGGGCAGGAGGAGAAGGGGATGACCGAGGATGAGATGGCTGGATGGCATCACTGACTCGATGGATGTGAGTCTGAGTGATCTCCGAGAGATGGTGATGAACAGGGAGGCCTGGCGTGCTGTGATTCATGGGGTCGCAAAGAGTCAGACACGACTGAGCGACTGAACTGAACTGAACTGTATGTGGAAGAGACCCAGGAAAACTAAGTAACCCACCAAAATGGCCAAAGCCTTCACCTTAAATACCATCCTCACCTAAAAGCAAAATGGAGTTTGAGGATGGGGAGAGTTACTTATGGGTGCTTACCAGGAAAAGCATAGTAAACAGGGATACCCATATGGTACTGATTTAAGTCATGGCTTTATGCAGTGACAAGAGTGTCTAAAGATTTGGTCATCTTCCTCTTTTAGGTACAGCAGGGGAAGACACTGTTGCAAATGTAACAATGTATCCTTTTGTTTACAAAATGATAGCTACTATTTGGTTTTCAGAGTTTCTTCCTTCTCTACTATTTCTTGGAAAACAATCAGCTTAAAATAATATGCCAGAGGGAGATACTTTAGGGTGGCCAATTTTGCTCCCATACACTTCCTTCTTTCCTTTCTTCTTTCTTCTGATGACAAACATTCAGCCTCTTTGTACCAGTGCTGAATCAAGTCTCAGAGATGGAGTTTTGAGAAGTAGAGAAGAATAGGTTTATTGTTTTGCCAGGTGAAGTGGAACACAGCGGGTTCATGCTCCCAAAACTATTTCCCAACAGAGGAGGATTTGGTGAGTTTTATAGCAGTGATTCAAGGGTGAAGTTGCTGATAAGGATCAAGGTTTGTGCAGGGTCTTCACTCTTTTAATCTGGCCTCAGGTGGTATCCTGATGAGTTTCTGTGGTTCTTAAGGTTATCAAACTGTGGCCTTTTCTCTGGAATGAAGTGCTTTAAAGTAGTTAACACCTTTTTGGGGGGATTTTAGTTTTGCAGAAGAGCTCAAGGATGTTTTTATGTGTATCCCTTGAGGGGGAATCAGGACCCTCTCCCAAAACTGTGATGTTGTTTCTTGACTTTTCCTCTCTCATCTCTGTATCCCCTCCCTTCCCTGATTAGGAACTGTTTGAACCTGCACTTTCCAACTGAGAGAAGTTCATGGAGGCTGAAGCCCATTCCTTATAAATAAGAAATGAAGGACACAGAAAGGTTTCAGTGCCCAGGAGCCCATTGGGTCCTGCTCAGCTACCCTCCCTTCCTTCCTTCTTTCCTTCCTTCTTAGTTCCTTTACTGGTAAGATTCTGTAGTCTAATTTCTGCAGTTAGTGAATAGAGAAACTTCATTGTATTTATATTTACCTTTCAATTGGATTATAAATGCCTTGATGGAAATGAGTTATAAAGCTTACTTTGCATCCTCAAGAACATTATTTTCACTTTGAATAAATAAAAGATTGATAAATATTTGTTTTTTTGAAATTGAAATAATCATCAATGGGTAAAGCATATATATAATCTCATATATTCTCAAAATTATTTATGTATGCTTTCATCTATATGTGGATCTCCAGTACTGCAGAAAAAATGGAATTGCAATAAATAGAAAGGCATCTACACTTGTTAAAGGCAAATTTCTAGGTAAGATATTTATGGTAGAACTTAAGGAATTTTTTTTTTCTTTATAAAATAAGTATAGAAATTCCTAAGGAAGACTAGTTTTAAATCAGTTCCTCAACTCTATGAAAGATCTTATTGTATTTCATTTTAGCAGTTTAGATGTTAGAATGTCAATTACTGAGGAAGTGAATTAAATTAACAAGATATCAACCATTGTGCTAGTACTTACTACATTTTCTCATCAACCTAACAGAATCTTCCTAGCACCTGAATGGATGCTAATTCACAGGCAATTGCTTCATTGAATAGCAAATATCTTTCATCAGTCCTGTGTTTTTAACATATACAAATGTACTTGAGTTCCAGAGGTAAGGTTTAATAAAAATTACATTCAGAACACTGAGGCAGCAGCACAGTTTTAAGTTATTATCATGGTAGATATTTATGTGTATTTTCTCCTATTAACAAGAAGTCGACTTTTTATTTTTTTGGTTCAGTTCAAATTTTTGCAAAGAATACATTTTGGAAATACTAATTAAAAATTAATTAATTGCATATTAAAAACAAATAAGCAAGTTAAAAAGTTGAGATGCAAAACCCTGTAAATATGAAGGAGGGTGTTTATGAATTTTCAAACATTGCTTCCTAATATTAGATGTTTAAGAGTAACTAAATCAAATCAACCTTAAAATATTACAATTTGGCTTACAAACATCAACAGACATTCTTGCCAATCTATGGATGGGTGACTTTAAAAGGATGTTGATGTTTTTAAAAATAGCTTTCAGAAAAATAACAATGTGAAGACCCTTGAAGGCATTTTTTCACATGGCCTGTCAAACTATATACCCAAACCATAAGTGGACGTCTGAGTAATAATTCATCTACCTTTATATGAGTTGTCAGGTTTTATTTTTCACAATAAGAGTTGGCATCGGCAGTGTCTTTAGTTGAATTCTTGTAGTTATTTACTAAGCTCCCTGTTTTAAAAAAAAAAAATTCGACTAAGTAAACTTAGAGATCTAGCTAGCTTTATTCAATCATTCATGAATCTGGCAGCATCCCTCTAGTAAACAGAAGGATTCTCTAAAGAGTTATCCAAAATGAAAGGTTTTTACAGGCAGAA
This sequence comes from Cephalophus harveyi, assembly GCA_006410635.1. Lineage (NCBI taxonomy): Eukaryota > Metazoa > Chordata > Mammalia > Artiodactyla > Bovidae > Cephalophus > Cephalophus harveyi. Next base: position 31,738 of record SJYT01002060.1, on the reverse strand, counting down.
GGAAGGTGGGACAAGGAAGTTTTTAACCAAAGAACAAAACTGTTTTCGGTCAGGTCATCTTCTTTTGGAGAGTGGGGGAGGACCTATATGGGTGTTATTACACAGATTATCTTATTAGTGATGATCAGGAAATTTCAGATTATCTGTTTAAAGGTCACATTTTTGGGAGAAATAAGAAACTGATGTTAAGTCTTGGATTACTGTCTTGGAGGCAGATGATTACAGGTTTTGTTTTTATTTTTAACATACTTTATGTATGTGTAAAGTGCTTTGGCAGAATATCAAAATATTAACAAATACTTATTAGGTAAACAAGTCACATGAATCTAGATAATCAGATAATTACATATAAATAAAAATACAATTATCTCATGAGTTTATACAAATTTCCAAATGTACACATTAATCAAGCTACCCAGAGAACGGTTTGTAGAAAACAGTTATTAGTGTCAAAGTGCAGTTTCCAATGAAAACTCAAAGTGGGCTATTCTATTTTGGAAGATATTTTATTAAAGACATACAGAATAAATATTTTACAACTTTTAAAAGGACTTTCAAAGTCATAAGATTAAAATAAAAATATTTTAAGGTACTATGCTATACAAACAACAGTATGGAAAAATCAAACTTCCCTGGGTTTCTCCACATTCCTGCCAAAAGACCTAGCCTCTTGGAATACCACACATACCCTGAGAATCATGAAAATTAAGTCCATAGCCATTTGTCTAGTTAATTGATCTAATCTGAAAGCATTGGAACTTCCCTTATCTTTTTAAGAGGGTCAGATTGTTACAGTTATTCTTAAGTTTACTAAAGCTTCAATTACTAAGTCCCCATACTAAAACATAGGCTATTAGGGAATCCATAACTTTATCTCCCTGTGTATTCACACGTCAAAAGTTGAAACTCCAGAATTTAGAGATGTCAGGGGAGTGTGTAATTTCCTCAGTTCTGTCTCATCACAACAAGAATTTGAAGCAACGGATCTTAAAGCCCTTGGCACATCACAGCTCTTGGACAGTGTTACAGCTCCATGTTACAGCTCAGTTCTATTTAGAAAACAAAGGAAAATACATCCCTGAGGCGTGAGGGCATGCTGACCCAAAAGACGTGAAGAGAGAGAGAGAGAGAGTGCACACACATGTGCATGGGAGAGAGACCGCTGGCCCTTTGGTTCCTCTCTTTATGTGTTTTTCTCCTCCCCCTGGGCCTGCCCTATGTAATTTGGGCTAGCCAGGAGTGCTGTTTGTTCTACCTGAGGTCCTCACTCTGGTCCTCAGACCTGCCTTTGTTCTATTTTTGTGGGCTTTTCCCTTCCTTGTCTTTTAGCCACCACCATTCTGGACTCCTTTTTCCTATTCTAACTACCTAACATTCCCCCCTCAAGAGATGGGAGGCCTAATTCTTGGGAATAGGGCTGTCGAGCTCTTTCTGGCTACTTCCTGCTGAACTGGGATGGCGAGAGATATTGGGCCTCCCCCTCTTGCTAGGCTCAGGCCTCAGAATCCGCGGACACCACCTCCATCTGGGGTGAGTGATATATTCCATGGTTGGCTGAAGTTTTATATATCCTTGATAAACTGGCACTGCTTGTTGTAGCTTGTTTACAGGCGTATTGAGTGTCCTCATCTGTTTTCTTCCATGGCTTGACTCATGAGTAGTGAATCCAGGAGTCATGTCCTGGTACCTTGACTGCTGTGGGAGTAGAAAGTATTACAAGGTAAGGGCCCTTCCATGTGGGCTGGAATTCAGCCTTTGGGGACCCATCTTTCCAGGCTTTAATTAGGACTTGAGTCCCTGGAGCATCTAGTGGTGACTCCTTAGAATGTTTGGGGTCCTGGTTCACACCTCACAAGTGTATATCCTGTTGGAATTGCCCAGTGGCCATGGTATAAGACCAGAGGGTCTGAGACTCTGTATCTAGGAAGACGTCACTGACATAAGCAAAAGGTCTCCCATATAGCACCTCATAAGACCAACCTGTTCCTCAGGGGCAATATGGGTGTGCTGCTGCTAAGTCGCTTCAGTCGTGTCTGACTCTTAGCGACCCCTGGACTGCAGTCTACCAGGCTCCTCCATCCATGGGATTTTCCAGGCAAGAGTACTGGAGTGGAGTCCCATTGCCCTCTCTGCAATATGGGAATGGAGGAAATCTATTGGTAAAGTCTCCTTCCATCCCAGGGAGGTCTCCTGGGTTATCTTTTTTATTGCTGATTTTAAGAATTGGTTGGCTCTTCCTACTTTTCCTGAAGACTGAGGCCTCTAGCCACAATGGAGATAATAAGTAATGCCCAATGCTTTAGAGACCCCTTGGGTGACCTTAGAAGTAAATGATGTCCCATTGTCACTTTGTAATGACCTGGGAAGACCAAATCTCAGAATGATTTCATGGACCAGTTTTTTTTTTTTCCTTACCATCTCCTCAGCCATCTCAGTCCAGGTAGGAAAGCGTTCAATCCATCCTGTGAGTGTATCTATCATGACAAAGAGGTATTTATACCCTTGAGAAACTGGCATGTGGGCGAAGTCCATCTGCCAGTCCTCTCCTGGGTAGGTCCCATGTTGTTGGCCAGGCTGGGCCAGATGGGGTCTTCAAGCTCCTTGGGGTTTTTTTAAATGGCAAGTGGGACAAGAGGAGACCACTCACGTTATAGTCATTTGGAGGCCTGTTCCTCTGAAGGACCTTTCTAGTAATCTTTGGAAGGCTCTTCCCCCTAAATGAGTGGTGGCATGTAAGGAGTTAACCAACTTCCCTTGGAGGTTCCCAGGCAGAAAAGGAGTCCCTCCTTTTGGAACCACCCCATATGATCTTCTTGAAAGCCCTCACTCTTAGCATTAAGAGTCTCACTTTCAGTATATGAAAGAGTTTCTGGCAAATTTGTCTGTGGAACTAAGGTGGCAACCCCTATTAGGTCATTGTTCTGTAATGTTGCTCTTAGCTGCCTGATCAGCTAAGACTTCCCTGGTGGCTCAGATCGTAAATGTCTGTCTATGATGCGGGAGACCCGGTTTCCATCCCTGGGTTGGGAAGATCCCTTGGAGAAGGAAATGGCAATCCACTCCAGTACTATTGCCTGGAAAATCCCATGGACAGGGGAGCCTGGTAGGCTACAGTCCATGGGATCGCAAAGAGTTGGACACGACTGAGCAACTTCACGTTCACATTAGCTGCCTGATCAGCTGATTGATTCCCTGATGCCACTTCCATGCTTCCTTTTTGGTGTCCTTTACAGTGGGAGACTGAAACCTCAGTGGGCAGATGGTCTGCCTCCAAGAGTCTAAGGATTTAATCACCATATTTGATTGGGGACCCTTGGGTGGTCAAGTGGCCTCTTTCTTTTCAAATAGCAGCATGTGCATGTAGCACCAGAAAGGCATACTTGGAGTCAGTGTAAATGGCTACTCTTTTTCCTTTTCCCAGCTCTAAAGCTCAAGTCAGGGCTATGAGCTCAGCTAATTGGGCTGAAGGGCCTGGTGGCAAATGTTTAGTCTCTATGGTCTCAAAATTGGAGACTACTGCATACCTGGCTCTTCTTTTTCCATCCAAGACAAAGCTGCTTCCATAAGTGTACCAGATTTCCTCAGGATTGATCAGAGGATCTTCTGACAATCCCTCTCGGGGTTTTGTCCAGTGGTCCAAGCTTTCTAGGCAAGAGTGAAAGGGGAGAGAGCCCTTGAGGTAGGCAGGAGGGTGGCTGAGTTGAGAACCTCACAAGGGGATATAGTGAGGCCTGGATTTTCCATCAGCATTACTTGATATCTTAGAATTCTTTATCAGACATCCATAAATGGTCTCTCCCATTTAGGAGTTGTTTCATTTGGTGGCTGGTAAAAGTAGTTTGCCTTCAAAAGAGAATATTAAAGCATCTTTTATCAGGACTGCAATAGCTGCAAGATTTCAAAAGCAGAGAGAGATTTCTTCCCAATAAGGGAGAAGGACAGTCAGGGACCACTAGAAACTGGTGGGAAAATATTTGTCCATCCCAGCCACAAAGCGCTCGGGTGAATCTTTTTGAAATTGTTTTCCCTGTAGCACACAAAATGGTATAGGTTTGCGAGGAGAAGGCTCCAGAGTAGCAGATCAGGACAGAGTAGGTATCCCCCATGTCAACCAAGAAATTCTCGGACCTACCTGCCACATCCAGTTGCACCTTTGGCTCCAGCCCTGTGATGGACTACCTGTGACAGGCAGGCTGGCTGGAGCAGGCTGCTCCAGTCCTGCTGAACCATCGTGAGGGAAGGCTTGGTGCTTGACCTTGAGGCTCTTGGGTCCTGAGGGCAGAATGCCGCCCGATGTCCAGTTGATTGCATTTAGAGCAATAGGAGACTTGTCGTGGTTTGGATACTCTTTGGCCCAATGCCCTGCCGGTCTACAGATTAAGCATTTGCTTTGTCCTTCAAAGACTCAAGGTTTGCCATAGGGCTTCCCTGGAGGGCAGCCAGCGTCTGGGCATGCCTGGTCTCTTCCCTTTTCTCCCTCTCCTGGGCTTTGGCCTTCTTCTCCTGTTCTCTGTTATAAAAGGTATTGGTGTCTGTCTGGACCATCTATCTCATCTAAAGAGGCAGTAGAGTGCTGTAGCTGTTGTAACTTTATTCTGATATTTGTTGCACATTGGGACAGGAATTTGTCCTTTAAAATCACCTGTCCCTCATAAGAGTCTTAAGTCCAGATTGGTAAACTTCTGGAGGGACTCTTTTAGCTTTTCCAGAAAGGCAATGGGGTTCTCATTGGGCTCCTGAGTTATTGCTGAGACTGGACACAGTCTCAGGCTTTCTTCTTTTTCCATGGGTGGACTTCCTTAGGGGTGAGTCTTTCTGAAGCTTATCCTACCAGCACTATTGCAACCTGAGAGCCAGGCATACCCGGGTCAGGGTGCAGATCCCCAGGCAGGCTGAAGTGTGACAGCCTCCTAGAGATCAAATCCCTGGGCAGGTTGAGGCAGGTCAGCCTCCTGAGAATTGGGTCCCTGGGCATGTCGAGCCATGACGACCTCCCGGGACCCCTGGACTGGCAGATCCCCAAGCAGGTTGAGGCATAACAAACTTTCAAGGACCAGATTCCTAGGCAGGTCAAGGCAGGTTGACCTCCTGGGACCCCCAGACTGGAGTTGGGCATCCCCAAAGTCTCCAGCATGACCAGTGCTGGGTAGAATTAGGGGGGGTTAATTTTAACTCATTGACTATGTGTTCACTGCAGATGGGAATAGATATCATGATGTAAAGCAATCCAAGCCTGTGCCCTGAGACTGGGAACCTGGTGAAGAGGTCGTAAGCCTTATCCTCTTACTGCTTTAAGGGATTGTGAGTCACTGATTTCCTCCCCTACTCCTCCATAAGAGCAGTTTAGGGTGTTTCCAGTGGTAAATAGTTCATTGTCATAGACCCCCTTTAGGTAATAACAGAAGTAATGACAAAGGAGTGGGTTATCTGGCCCTGTTAAGGGCATTAAGAGTATTTTAATAATAGGTGGAGTGGAGCAATATTGCCTACAAGGGGGCAGGGTCCTGGTTGTAGGAGGCTTAAGTACAAATTGGTAAGAGGCAACAGACTATAAAAGTGTTCTATAAAACAGACTATAAAACAGTCTATAAAACAGACTATAACAGTTCTATAAAAGTGGACTGAAGATTTGATCCTGGGGTGTGTTTGTAACCTTAGGAGAAGGGTGGTAAGGGTTTGGCCCCAAAAGGCCTGCAGGGCTAACTCCCAAAGTGGCAAACATTATCCCTGGAAGCCCAATTGCCTTTGAAGGGAAGCCAACAGATGGACCTCTAGCAGGCATTGTGTGCCTGTTAACTGCCCTAGCAGGTTCACTGAGAGATGCTGATGTTGCACATGTTATAGGAAACATGGGCTTCCCTGGTGGCTCAGAGGTTAAAGTGTCTGCCTGGAATGCAGGAGACCTGGGTTTGATCCCTGGGTCGGGAAGATCCCATGGAGAAGGAAATGGTAACCCACTCCAGTACTCTTGCCTGGAGAATCCCCTGGAGGGAGGAGCCTGGTCCATGGGGTCACAAAGAGTCGGACACGACTGAGCAACTTCACTTTCACTTTCATAGGAAACAGAAGATGAAGACCTGAATATCTAGAGGGATTGGATATTATACAGTATTTCCCTCCCGAGGGCCAGATATTTTCTGGTTGTCACTTCAGAAGATTGTAGAGGCAACATTGTGGGCCTGGACAGGGCTCAGGAAAAGATTAAGAAATAGGAGTGAAGGAGGGAAGGGCACAACTTTTGAAAGAATGACATAGCACAAGGGCATAAGATAAACAGATTAAATCAATTGGATCCAAGATGACAAGTCAAGTTCAAGTAAACCTTAATCCCCAATCTGTAAACTAAATGACACACCCAGAGGTGGCAGGACAGCTCCAAGGCACTGTCAAAAGATGGAGGAATAGGTGGTTCCCCAATGGTTGGGATGATCCTCCCACTCATTAGCATATGAATTCATCTAGCTTGAAAACCTAGCCAGACTACACTCCATGGCCTAAACCCTTGCTCTCTGCAATGGCCTACACCCTGCAGAGTGTGCTTCTCCCTGAATCCTAACAAATCCACCTTTTACCTATTGCTGTGTCTCTCCCTGAATTTTTGCAGTGAGACATCAGAGCCTGAGCTTCATTAGGTCCTGAAGCCAGGCATCATTGGTTTTGGCCAGGCTCAAGTCCTGGAAGAGAAGAGTTGAAAGACAGGAGGAAAAATGAGTGGGAAAAACGTGCCAAGGAATCCCCTTCATAACCTTCTAGAAAATCTGCTAAATACCTGACCCGTGTTCATAGTTTTCATTGGCCTGATCCTTGACACAAAGAAGATTAAGGACAGAAGAACCCCCACCAGCTTGGGTAACAGCTACTGGGGCTCAGCAGATAGTGCCTTTGGGACATATCGAGGAGTAGCTTCTCCAGAGCCCCTCACTTGCACCCACTGATGCTCACCTATTCATGGGGGATTCGAGGAAACAAGAAATGAAAGATTGTAAAGGAATTAAGACTTTGTTAGGATATGTCCCTCCAGCCATAGGAGTGAGGACCTCCTACCTTAATTGGAGGTCTTCTGGAATCTGAGACTGAGCTGCATGAGCTTTCTGCTGAGTTCTTTTTTTACTGTCCCGGTTTCCAGCACCCTGGGCTTCTTGTCACTTCCCCTGGGCTGGGTTTTCTTTGTATCCACTTCCACCGAGAGAGCTTTTGCTGAGTTGGCCTCTTGTGGGGCCATGCCGAGGTTGTTTCAGCCAGGTTAAATCTGAGTCATGGCACCATAGATGCCAGGGGAATGTGGAATTTCCTTCGTTCTGTCTCATCACAACAAGAATTTGAAGCAATGGACATTATAGCCCTCAGTGCATCACAGCTCTTGGACAGTGTTACAGCTCCGTGTTACAGCTCAGTTTTATTTAGAAAATAAAGGAAAATAAATCATTGAGGCATGAGGGCATGCTGACCCCAAAGACATGAAGAGAAGAGAAGAGAGAGAGAATAAGAGAGAGTGTGCACGTGCATGGGAGAGAGACCCCTGGCCCTTTGGCTCCTCTCTTTATGTGTTTTTTCCTCCCCCTGGGCCTGCTCTATGTAAGTTGGGCTAGCCAGGAGTGCTGTTTGTTCTACCTGAGGTCCTCACTCTGGTCCTCGGACCTCCTTTGTTCTATTTTCGTGGGCTTTTCCCTTCTTTGTCTTTTAGCCACTACCATTCTGGACTCCTTTTTCCTATTCTAACTACCTAACAGAGACAACTATGGGTCATAAAACCCTTAACAAGTAGGCCCATCAAGCTGCTAGAGAGATTTTACATTTTTTACGTTTAAAAAAAAAATTATTTATTTTTGACTGGACTGAGTCTTTTTTGCTTCAAGAGAACTTTCTCTAGTTGTGGCAACCCGGGGCTTCTCACTTCCATGCTTCTCTTGTTGCAGAGCATGGGCTTTGTGGTGCATCAGCTTCAGTAGTTGTGGCTCACAAGCTTACTTATTCTGAGTATGTGGGATCTTCCTGGACCAGGGATCAAATCCATGTCTCTTGCATTGGCAGGCAGACTTTCCAGCACTGGAATACCAGGAAAGTCTGAGAGATTTTACTTTAATTATAAAATTTTAGCATAAGTAGCAGACCCTTTCTTTATGTAGGAGGGCAGTTGCCTTCTTCTGTTTACAAGCAAACATGAAATTTTCTTTTCTTTATTTCTTGTCTATGGTGAGTTTGGCTACTCACTAGGACAACTGACTTGAATCTCATCATTTTTTCCCAGGGATAACGCCTGGGACAAAGGGCAGCCAAGACACATTATTAAGAGATGTGTCTGACTGCGAATACTTGTGTACACATTCAAGACATAATGAATAAAGATGAATAATAGGACTCAACAACCAAATTATCAAATTTTGTTGAATATGTGAGTGAAAGAATATGAAATAGGAATAAAATGACTGGTAAGAGTTTAATTCCCACTCAAAGGTTATCAGAGAATTAAGATCTGAAGAATTAAATTTGTAGAATATTTGGTAAACAGTAAAAAGAGAATTGGCATTCTTATCTGAAAGAAAATTAAGTCAAAGCAGTTTACATGCAAACTATTGCCAAAAAACAAAAGAATTCTGTTTTTTTTAGGAGAGCTTAAAAAAGAGTTGCTCATTAAGAAGAAAGTCCAAGACAAAATGGACATCAATAACAATATGAAACATTGATTAATGGTATGAATTGCTAAATTGTGAAGTCTATAGGACTGAAGTAAAATTAAACTTTTTTAAAGGGACAGCCGTTTCATGAGAAAACAATTTGTTCATTAAAATCACTGGTATTTTGGGAAAATAAGTACTAGTCTACCTCTATCTGATCTCTGGTATTGGCAAGACAAGTAGTATTTGCATAAACACTAATAGAATTGATGCAGGACAATGATAGTCTTGTGAAAGTCCTTTCACCTGTGAAAAGAACACTAATATGGAGGAAAGGGGCAACTCTACCCTCCACTAAAAAAAAAAAAAAAGCTAAAAACTATCACTTCACAAGATATAGGATAAGATGGTGCCGTGCTGCTAGCCTATAATGAGGGAAAGATATATGAAACGAACTTTCAGAACCAGTGGTTACATTTATGATATTGAAGTGAGTCTGGGTCTACTTGCCCGCTAGGAAGCAAAGACAATTTACTGATACTGGGTTATGATGAAGGAAAATAAAGCAAGGAGTAAGGGTAGCTTGTGCTCAGCAAACTTTGTGGTGGTTTTCAGGGAAGAGTTTTTAAACCACGGTTTGAGATAAGTGCTGATGGGTTGGTGGTGAAGTAGCAAGGAGATGTCTTAGGACTCTGGTATTCAGACAGGGGCCTTGATTCCCAAAGAAGAACTCAAAATTATGTTGTTCTGTATATCTCTTGAGGAGGAACTTGGTTTGGTTTATTGCTCTACTGTTGTTTGCTTTTCCTTTGTTACTGCCTTCCCTCGATTCCTTAATTAGTAACTTCCTGTGCCTGCTCTATAAGGCTCTGGAAAGACCTAGGAAAGCAAAGATTATTTTTCCTACAAACAAGAACTGGGCAACAGAGGGGTTTTTAGAAGGGTCTCACAGGGTCCTCTATGCTTCATTTACACTAAGTACACTTGTAAGGAAAGTTTCATATATTTTCTTCTTCCTGACAGGTCTTGAAGAGTATAATTTCAGGTCCAAGTATCTGAAATAAATGTGCATCCTTAAAACAAGTTATTTAGCTCTTAATTTTAGTAAAAGTTCTCATTTATTTTTAATAAATGACTGATTGGTGTCATGATACTACATTGTATAGTCACATTTCAAATCCTTAACTTCCAGATTACAGCATCAGTTCAGTTCAGTTCAGTCACTCAGTCATATCCAACTCTTTGCAACCCCATGAATCGCAGCACTCCAGGCCTCCCTGTCCATCACCAACTCCTGGAGTTCACTCAGACTCATGTCTATCGAGTCAGTGATGCCATCCAGCCATCTCATCCTCTGTCGTCCCCTTCTCCTCCTGCCCCCAATCCCTCTCAGCATCAAAGCTTTTTCCAATGAGTCAACTCTTCGCATGAGGTGGCCAAAGTACTGGAGTTTCAGCTTCAGCATCATTCCTTCCAAGACAAGCTGATCTCCTTCAGAATGGACTGGTTGGATCTCCTTGCAGTCCAAGGGACTCTCAAGAGTCTTCTCCAACACCACAGTTCAAAAGCATCAATTCTTCAGCACTCAGCTTTCTTCACAGTCCAACTCTCACATCCATACATGACCACAGGAAAAACCATAGCCTTGACTAGACAGACCTTAGTCAGCAAAGTAATGTCTCTGCTTTTGAATATGCTATCTAGGTTGGTCATAACTTTTCTTCCAAGGAGTAAGTGTCTTTTAATTTCATGGCTGCAGTCACCATCTGCAGTGATTTTGGAGCCCCAAAAAATAAAGTCTGACACTGTTCCACTGTTTCCCCATCTATTTCCCATGAAGTGATGGGACCGGATGCCATGATCTTCGTTTTCTGAATGTTGAACTTGAGGCCAACTTTTTTGCTCTCCACTTTCACTTTCATCAAGAGGCTTTTTAGTTTCTCTTCACTTTCTGCCATAAGGGTGGTGTCATCTGCATATCTAGGTTATTGAGATTTCTCCTGGCAATCTTGATTCCAGCTTGTGTTTCTTCCAGTCCAGCGTTTCTCATGATGTACTCTGCATATAAGTTAAATAAGCAGGGTGATGATTGGAAGCTAAATTATATATCTATTTTCACCAGGCTGCATTCTATATTTTAGGTTCCTATTTTTTGTACCCAAATAAAAAAATTGTAACACAAGTAAAGAATGTTAATTGATATATAATGTATCATTTTTGGCTGGAATGACAAATACTTATTGAGCATGATTGTAGATTTACATTTCATTGATAGCAACCTTACTTTCTCTCATCTTTGACCTCAACTTTCATATATTTGCCTTGCTCATCTCCTTGCAGTGGTTTAAAACTGCCTCAGAATTTTTGCAAAATTTGTTTGTGTGATTCTACCCATTTATGCCATTTAAAACATTCTGATGGAATGTTTTCAAATAATTTTTGTAACATCTTTTTCAGTTTTTTCACTAAAAATGTGTAAATCTTGTGTTTGATTTAGATTTAAATTCACCATTTTAGTAAATGTCTCTAAGCCCCTGGTATTTGCTTCCCTGCATGAAACTCAATAAACAAAAGTAATGTCTGATTCAGCTAATGCCTGGCAAGTAGTTTTCTTTATGAAACCAATTATCACTGACAACTTTGCACAGTCAGTGCAGTGAGATTTCTACTAGTCTGTTTATGTGGAATGCTTCCTGGAGGAAATAAAATTTTGGAATTAGGCACTAAATACCTCTGTTATTCATAGATTCATGAGACTTTTACTAAATATTTAGGAGGACTGGGGGATGGACCCTATTTATTTTTGTACTAGAATACTCATTTCTAACACATATGATAAAATCTAAGGAAAGTGATTCAGTAAATCTAGTCAATTTGAGATGGTTGAAGAGTAAAAAATTCCATATGCATAGCAGCTGGAAATTATTTTTGTTATTTACTTTTCATAGAATATAATAATGTTGGCAAATGAACAAGACAATTCCTAGCTGAATTATAAAATTATTTGCAGAACTTTCAAAGATATTGATCTCTCTAGTTTATAAGTAATTCATTGGACACAAAATTAAACAATAGATAAAATATCCAGTAAACATGCTTCAAGGCATCACTCACAGTATAATTAAAAACAAACTCACTTTTTTTATTCCAACAGCTTTAATTTCCATTCAACATAACTGTGCATGATAAATCTATTGGGAAATTACTTACAGACAAACATAGGGCTAAAAAAGATTCTTATATTAAGTTTACAAATTTTTTTCTGTAACTTTTAATATGATCAATAATTTATTAGTTTTCTTTGACTGCTTATAATTTCAACTGAGATGTTTGGAGAGAAAAAGAATAAATTATCTACACAAATAAGAATAGCTCTTCTTAACCAGAATGCCAGTCCTACCAAGAAATGTTAGAAATATATAAACAAAACCCTGGAGAAGGAAATGGCAATCCACTCCAGCACTCTTGCCTGGAAAATCCCGTGGACAGAGGAGCCTGATAGGCTACAGTACATGAGGTCGCAAAGAGTCGGACACGACTGAGTGACTTCACTCACTTCACTTAAACAAAATTAGTATCACTGTCAGTGTATGCGTGTGTTTGTGCTTAGTTGCTCAGTCATATCCAACTCTTTGTGACCACATGGACTATAGCCCACCAGTGTCCTCTATCCATGGGGATTCTCCAGGCAAGAATACTGGAGTGGGTTACCATGCCCTCCTCTAGGGGATCTTCCCAACCCTGGGATTGAACCCAGGTCTCCTACATTGCAGGTGGATTCTTTACTGCCTCAGCCACCAGGGAAGCCCAAGAATACTGGTGTGGATAGCCTATCCCTTCTCCAGGGGATCTTCCTGACCCAGAAATGGAACTGGGGTCTCCTGCATTACAGGCAAATTCTTTACCATCTGAGCTGCCAGGGAAACCCCTGTGATGGCATATTCTATTATTTAAGCATTCCCTAGGACTGACTGCTTCTTCACTTTGATTTAGACACATTCTATTTATATATAGTCCACCCTCATTTAACCCTTATTGGTTGTGCTTTGATGTTTAGCCACCCTATATTGCCATTTAGAATCCTGAGTAATGCTGCTTTCCACTTGCACTTACTGTGAGTGGTAATCACTTCCTCGTAATTAAATGTTATGAGATAGTTGTTTGACGTATTACCCAAAATGATGCACTCTTTTGACTGTTAAGGCAAATTAGGAATATGAACACCCTTCTATTAGAGAGCAAAATTTTATTTTTATCTTTGTTTCTAGAAATTACATAAACACGTAAAATATGTATTTACACAATTCTAAATTAACATTTTCCATGATTAAAAATATTTTTGCTATTTTTACATGGGAAATATGTGTGAAAATGAAAATATTTTGTATGAAATATGTATGAAAATATTTTAATAAAAATTATAGCTAACTTTTATTTAAAAGAAATGAATATTTTGGCGTGTTGTTTGCAAAACGTCTATAGCAGTCCATTAATATATAAAGTTTTGTATACTAATTAAAATTATGTATAATATGATTAAGGTATTTTGCTTTCATGAGGCTTTCAGAGAATTTTGAGCCTTGTGAGAAGATTTGAGAAGATTGGTTTAAAAATATGAAGTTGGCAAAGGGGATGAATATTTAAAATGATAATAGAAGAAATTAATAGAATCCATTTGGTTAAAATTAAGGATATCAGAACATGATAGGACACATCCCAGTTAGCTGTAAAAAGGAGAACAGAATTGTAAGGAGAGAGCTTGGATCTCAACCCATTATATCAATTGAGTCAAATCATAGCTATTTGATGTATGCACTGAAAGGGACTTTTATTTAGCAAATATTAAAAATAAGAAGACTAAGAGAAAAGGACTATGACTTAAGCAGCTTGCTCTCCTCTAGAGCAAAAATGTGATTTTTAACCAGATTACAAAGACAGACATGGCAATCAGAGAGATAGAAATAAGGGATAAATCCTTAAAACCAGTGCTTCATGTCAGGTCCTAGTTATGAAACTAAGTGGACGCTCACAGATCAGAGTTATAACTCTGACCAGTGTTACATTAAATATGGGATTAATACTGGAGATATAAAAAAATAGATATTTTAAAATATTTTCTATGTGGAAGACCTAGTTATTTATCTATACTGTATTGTTGCGTTTGGGAGAAGGCAATGGCACCCCACTCCAGTACTCTTGCCTGGAAAATCCCATAGACAGAGGAGCCTGGTGGGCTGCAGTCCATGGGGTCGCGACTAGTCTGACACGACTGAGCGACTTCCCTTTCATGCATTGGAGAAGGAAATGGCAACCCGCTCCAGTGTTCTTGCCTGGAGAATCCCAGGGACGAGGGAGCCTGGTGGGCCGCCATCTATGGGGTCACACAGAGTCGGACACGACTGAAGCGACTTAGCAGCAGCATTGCTGTGTTCGCACTTTCCTTTTTACTTAATATAGACAAATATGTGTGTGTGGTATATATTACGTATATATTATAATATATAGCATATATATGTACACATATACATACATAAATATATATACACATATATACATACACATATATACATGTATGTATGAAAAAGTGAGAAAATTATGGTAAACAGAAAACAGTATTGAGAAGAAGACTGCAGAATCTTAGAAGAGGTATTTGGATTACTGTACAAATGAAGGATGACCCAATAGTTTTGTACCAATGATTGAAAAATAGTTTGTATACCAGTCCAGGAAACAGATTACTTGAAGTTTTCAAAGGATAAACAGTATAATGGGAGTAGGGTGGGGTTTGGTAACACAATTGTTAAGAAGGGTCAAAGAGCAAAAGGTGCCTATGAAATTGTTCCAGATGATGAATAACTAAAGGAAGTCACCATCACCCCTCAATGAAAGAACAAGCAGGGGAAGGTGATGGACTCTAGTCCCCACAATTCCACACCAACCATTGGCCAGGCTGGAGTGCAGCTGCTCTTAAGCAGTAACCTTAGACTCTAAACTCAGTGTAGCTTCTGAAAATACTAATGTGCTGAGGTCGTTACTATTGCTGCAGCCAGGAATAAGACCAGGAGCCCACAGCACCACTCCCACTGCTGGTTGTGTCTTTGAAACTAGACTGAAACTATTACCATTTATATGAAATTCAGTATCAGACAAACCTGGCTCATGAAGGTAAAAGAGTAGTGATTGCCCATAGTAATGACTGGTAGGGTTCTCAGTGGAGACTTGGAAACTTCTGGACATCAGTATTCTTCAATATATATTTATCTGAACTGTGATGACACTGATATTTTACATTGTAAAAATGTATTATGCAATATGTTTAAGGTTTGTGTTCTTTATGCATGTTACACATTGTATTTTAATTAAAAAATCAGTAGCAGGATTTCCAATTAAAGGTAGGGTATTGGACAGTGTTCTAAACTGTTTTACTCCTAAAAGCTCTTTAGCTACGAAAACAAGTGTAGAGCATTTTGTTAATATGGCAAATTTAAATATGAGGAATATTAAATTGAGGCAGGAATTTGAATGAGACATTTTATATGAATTTATCAGAAATTTGAAATCAATAGTATGTAAAACACTACCACTGAATTGAAAATTCCATTTGGTGAATCAAGAAAATATTTACTAATGGGCCGGAGTTTAATTGGAAACACTTCTTTTAAAAATATTTATTTGTTTATTTTTATATTTGGCTGTTCTGGGTCTTCATTGCTATGCACAGACTTTCTCTAGTTGCAGTGAGGTGCATAAACTTCTCTTTGTGGTGGCTTCTCTTGTGGAACACGGGCTTTGGAGTGGAAGCTCAGTAGTGGACAATGGGCTTAGCTGCCCTGCGGCATGTGGGATCCTCCTGTACCAGGGATAGAATCTGATGTCTCCTCATTGCAGGCAATGAGGGAAGCCCTGGAAACACTTCTAAAATGTTTTGTAGTGACACATAAAGCAATAGTTAATGACATCTTCAGCTCACTTCAGTTCAGTTCAGTCACTCAGTCGTGTCCGACTCTTTGCGACCCCATGAATCGCAGCACGCCAGGCCTCCCTGTCCATCACCAACTCCCGGAGTTCACTCAGACTCATGTCCATCAAGTCAGTGATGCCATCCAGCCATCTCATCCTCGGTCGTCCCCTTCTCGTCCTGCCCCCAATCCCTCCCAGCATCAGAGTCTTTTCCAATGAGTCAACTCTTCCCATGAGGTGGCCAAAGTACTGGAGTTTCAGCTTTAGCATCATTCCCTCCAAAGAAATCCCAGGGCTGATCTCCTTCAGAATGGACTGGTTGGATCTCCTTGCAGTCCAAGGGACTCTCAAGAGTCTTCTCCAACACCACAGTTCAAAAGCATCAATTCTTCGGTGCTCAGCCTTCTTCACAGTCCAACTCTCACATCCATACATGACCACAGGAAAAACCATAGCCTTGACTAGACGGACCTTAGTCGGCAAAGTAATGTCTCTGCTTTTGAATATACTATCTAGGTTGGTCATAACTTTTCTTCCAAGGAGTAAGCGTCTTTTAATTTCATGGCTGCAGTCACCATCTGCAGTGATTTTGGAGCCCCAAAAAATAAAGTCTGACACTGTTTCCACTGTTTCCCCATCTATTTCCTAGATTCCGTGAAAAATAAGAATGGCTTCATATAAAAATTTGCAAAGTTCAGTGATGTTATAATAGCTCTATGGTATTGGTTTGTTTTGTTGCTTTTATATCTTTAGACTGGTCTCTTTCTCTTCATGTATGTTGTTCAGTTGCCAAGTCATGCCCAACTCTTTGTGACCCCATGGACTGCATGCTGGTCCTCCCTCTCCTTCACTATCTCCTGGAGTTCGCCCAAGTTCATGTCCTCTTCACATATGACATAACTTAAAACAGACTATAGGTTCTTTACAATAGTAACAGAGACAAAGGACACATATTTCTCTTAAGGACACCAGTTGCATGCTGCATATACTTCTTCTGCTCATATACTATTGTCCAGAGGTTAGTTGCATTGTTTTGAGATATTTTCAGCAAAGTACAAGGAGGCTGATAAATGTGAGTTTTGGTTTGCTAAGTGTCTGCAAAATAATAAGGATATGTATTAAGAAGATAGACTAGAAAGGAAATGAAAAGTGTCTGTCCTTCAACTGCAAAATTCAGTATGCATTCCAAAAGACAGAATATCCATAATTCCTGTCTGATTACTTCTTTAGGCTTCTTATCTATGATCTCTATTTAGTGACTGTGCTTTTGGTAGGGACTGTTTGCAGTCCTATACTCCATGGACTAATTGTTTGGAAGAATTCAGAATATATAGTTTATAAATTTTCTGTCTTATGTACCCTGCTGAAATTTTTCCAATGGTTCACTGATATAGTACCCTTTAGATTGAAAGTGAAGTCGCTCAGTCGTGTCCAACTCTTTGCAACCTTGTGGACTGTAGCCCACCAGGCTCCTCCATCCATGGGATTCTCCAGGCAAGAATACTCGAGTGGGTTGCCATTTCCTTCTCCAGGGCATCTTCCTGACCCAGGGATCGAACCCAGGTCTCCTGCATTGAAAGCAGACGCTTTAATCTCTGAGCCAGCAGGGAAGCCCAGTACCCTTTAAAGGTGACATACTATTCTTTTCATATTTTTAAACCTACCTTTGGATGTGTATAATTCAGTTATTAATTGGTAGAAATGAATCAAAATGGATTTATCAGCTACTTACATACATCAACTTATGAGATATTGAAAGATACATCAGCAATGACATAATTCTATATTTGTTTAAGTTAGTTTTGAGCCCAAGTAATTGCTTTGAATATATAAATGACTCATTTAGAAGTAAGCCAATAAAAATAATTTCATCAAATACAAAATGTGATATAATCTTTAGCTCATGTGAAAATAGAATGTGTAGATTGATTGTGATTATGTAGGATTTTTTTCAGATGGGGGGGTTGGGCTAATGATGTGCTTTTCTGTTGAGAAAGTTTTTCATAAACTTATATTGTTTTAAATTTTAGAAGCAATAAAAATTGTGGGATTTCCTTAATGGCTTTCTTGCCTTCAGTTCTGCAATATTTATCAATCTCAAATATATTATAGTTTATGCTAAATAGTGACTATTAATACTATTTGAATAAAACATAAATATAAATATCAGTATTTGTACTACAACTTACTATGTCTTTCAATTTTTAACTCAGTGTAATAATTTTATTGATTTCTTGCTAGATACCTAAAATTGTTTGGCAATGTTATGTGAGGTACTATTTCTTCATGAAAATGCTTAGCAGTATATAGGACTACTGCATAAAAGAATATTAACAATTAGAAAGGCAAACCTAACCTAAAAGAAAGAGTGAGGATATAATACAGATGAAAAATTAACTTTGTAAATATATATAAAACAGATACGTGCTCAGTTATGTCCAACTCTTTGTGGCCCCATGGACAATAGCCCAACAGGCTCTTTTGCCCGTAGAATTTTCCAGGCAAGAATATTGGAGTGAGTTGCCATTTCCTACTCCACAGGATCTTCCTGACCCAGGGATAGAACCCGTGACTCTTGCATCTCCTGCATTGGCAGGCAGATTCTTTATCACTAGCACCTCCTGGGAAGCTTCCAATATATAGAAAATCATCTATAAGAAAGATGAAATTGATCCCTACTACGATAATTCATAAAAAATAGAAAAAATGGAGAACTATTTGAAGATTGTATTAGCAGGATCATGGAAAAAGCAAGAGAGTTCCAGAAAAACATCTACTTCTGCTTTATTGACTATGCCAAACCCTTTGACTGTGTGAATCACAATAAACTGTGGAAAATTCTGAAAGAGATGGGAATACCAGACCACCTAACCTGCCTCTTGAGAAATCTGTATGCAGGTCAGGAAGCAACAGTTAGAACTGGACATGGAACAACAGACTGGTTCCAAATAGGAAAAGGAGTCCGTCAAGGCTGTATATTGTCACCCTGCTTATTTAACTTATATGCAGAGTACATCATGAGAAAGGCTGGACTGGAAGAAACACAAGCTGGAATCAAGATTGCCGGGAGAAATATCAATAACCTCAGATATGCAGATGACACCACCCTTATGGCAGAAAGTGAAGAGGAGCTAAAA
>SJYT01002035.1:141173-151680 GCA_006410635.1 Cephalophus harveyi | reverse complement strand
CTCTGTGGGAGAGGGAGAGGGTGGGATGATTTGGGAGAATGGCATTGAAACATGTATAATATCATATAAGAAAAGAATCACCAGTCCAGGTTTGATGCAGGATACAGGATGCTTGGGGCTGGTGCACCAGGATGACCCAGAGGGATGGTATGGGGAGCAAGGTGGGGGGGGGGTGCAGGATTGGGAACACGTGTACACCCGTGGTGGATTCATGTGGATGTATGGCAAAACCAATACAATATTGTAAAGTAATTAACCTCTAATTAAAGTAAATAAATTTATATTAATAAATTTTTTTAAAAAGTAGCAATGAACCTTTAAGATAGCCCATTGATACAGGAAAGTTCACTGTATCTCCATTTTACATACAAGAAAATTTAAGCACATATGGAAAAATAACTCTCTTGTGGTCATTTTTCTAGTCAATGTTAAAACCCCAGGTCTCCAATGCTGGATGACAATTTTCACTCAGGTAACAGGCACACTTTTCAGAAGTGCAACCAAATAACACTGGCTCATCTGGACAGGTACTTTCAATCATTAACAGTCACTAATTTAAATATCCAAAGTTGTTTTCTTCCTACTTTGAGTTTTACATGTAGTGTTTGTGGTGACCTAGCTTGACTTTAGCTTGGTCTTTCTAATAGATTGATGTGACTTGGCTTAGGGTTTGCTATGGTCTAGAAAAAAGTTAATATGTTAACTGATACAAAACACTATGCCAAAAATCTATGTTAAGTGCTGAGTATGCATTATTTCACCTCATCTTGCCCTAAGACTTGCGTATTATTATTATGGGTAATGAATCTGCCTGCAATGCAGGAGACACAGGAGATGCAGGCTTGATCTCTGGGTGGAGAAGAACCCCTGGAGAAGGAGATGGCAATCCACTGCAATATTCTTGCCTGGAAAATCCCATTGACAAAAACTGGCACATTATAGTCCATGGGATCATAAAGAGTTGGGTATGACTGAGCAAAAGGCATATGAGTATTATTACTAATTCCCTTTTATACACAAGGACATTGAGGCCCAGAAAAATTCAGCAACATATTGAAATTGTATTATTCCAAGTAGAGGTAGATGATTAATCTGGTTGCATATGCTTCCAGATCAAAAATTTACTGCTCTCTGATATACTGTAGATGTAAGAGATGCTTTTGAGAAGACTCTTGAGGTCCCTTGGACAGAAGGAGATCAAACCAGTCAATCTTAAAGGAAATCAATCCTGAATACTCTTTGGAAGGACTGATTCTGAAGCTCCAATACTTTGGCCACCTGATGCCAACAGCTGACTCATTGGAAAAAGATCCTGATGCTGGGAAAGAATGAAGGTGGAAGGAGAAGAGGGCAACAGAGGATGAGATAGTTGGATGGCATAACTGATTCAATGGAAATGAACTTGGACAACCTCTGGGAAATGGTGAGGGACAAGGATGCCTGGTATGCGGCAGTCCACAGTATCGCAAACAGTCAGACACAACTTGGTGACTGAACAATAATGCCACCAGATGCTCTCAACATTCTGGGGGCAGTGAGTCTGGAACTTGTTTAACAAAGCGTAGTCCCATGTTGACTTAATGAATTGCATCTCCTTGGGGAATGTTGCCAAAAATTTGAGGTTCACACTGCATTAATTTCCTATTGATGCTGCTATAACTTATTACAAACTCAACAGTTTCAGACAACACACATTTATTCTTTTATTCTAGAGCTCAGAGTTCTGAAGTCAGTTTCACTGGACCAAAACCAAGGTGCCAACATGGCTGTGCTCCTTCAGGAAGCTTTCAGGGAAAAATCCGTTTCCTTGATTATTCCAACCTCTGAACTGCATTTCTCGCATTTCTTGACTAACAACCCCTTCCTACAGCTTCAGAACCAGCAGCATAGCATCTTTAAATCTTGTTTCATTATAAATCACTTTCTCTTCTTCTGTCTCTAAAGTCAAAATCTCCTTCTGCCGCCTTCTTACAGAACCATGGTGATTACATTTAGAGCCCACCTGGCTAACATGGGAAAATCAATCTCTCCATCTCAAGATCCTGAATCACATCTATAAAATCTCTGTTACCATATGAAGTAACATTCTTTGGTTTACTTGGGGAGGATGCAGATATCTTGGGGAGCTGTTATCCAGCCTACAACATATGCCTAAAAATAGCACCTATTGTGTGAGCCCATAATTTCCAAAATGTCATAAAGGTGAGCACAGAAGGATCTTTTAAAAAGGGGACTTCCCAGGTGGTGCAATGGTAAAGAATCTGTCTGCCTATGCAGGAGACACAAGAGACACAGGTTTGATCCCTGGGTTGGGAAGATCCCCTCGAGTAGAAAATGGCAGCCCACTCCAATATTCGTGCCTGGAAAAATTCCATGGACAGAGGAGACTGGTGGGCTACAGCCCATGGGTTCACAAACAGTCGGACACAACTGAGTGACTGAGCACACATACACAGATTTTAAGCAGCTGTGCAGAAGTCCTTTTCTGACATGTGCAAAATATTGCTAAACATCTCTGCAAAGTGAAGTTTCACAGAAGAACCAGAGATGGTGACAGTATTACTTCTTAACCTTATTGTTTCCTGTCAACTCTTAAAAATACAAATCCAAAGATGTTTCCATTTTAGCTTTCTTCATCATAAAATGTAGAAGTGTGCTACATCAAACAGTACATATGACATAAACCAATTTTAAAAAAATGAATGAGACTAAAATGATTTCATGTGACTGTTTCATCTGCTTGGATACAGTCAATGTACTTTTGTGCTGGTGAGCAGCTTTTTTACAAAAAAGACCTATGAACACATGTAATTTGAAAGTATTTTAGCAGAGAAGCTTCTGTACTTGTAACAGGAAACTTGTAAGACATATTGCAAAGATGTAGACTGATTATAATACTTGAGATCTTCTCAGGCAAACAAAACATGATGCTTCTACAATCTATCAAGAAATGCATAATTTATCTTAAGCCATCTTGCTTCCATATAGGACTTTTACGTGGTACAGTTATGCTATGTCCAAGTGATCCCTATAGATATTTTGGATATAGGTAGAACAAGTATTATACCAGTTTTGAAAAAAAAAAAAAGGCTATTCAGAGACAGAGAAAATTAGTTTAGTTTTCACCCAAGTTTTCTGAGCTAGTTGCATCCAGAGAAAGACCAGAACACAGATCTTGCAGTTCCTAGTTCTATATTTTCTGTTTGAAACTTTCATCCTACTTAAGCCACACTGATGTAACTTTATTTACTGCATATTTTTCTAGAGTAATTTAAAGATTGTTTACTTGTGTTAAAGGAATTGGAAGCTCTATTATTAGACAGGGAGGAACAAAGACTCATAATTCAACGAGTTCAACACAGATATTCACTTGGTCTTTTAATCCATATTTTATATATTTAGGGTATTCAACTCATTTATAAGCCCTGACTCAAATATAAACTTCTCAGGAAATCTCACTCTGTTCAATTTTTTTCTATCAAACTTAGAGTACTATAAACTAGGTAGCTTGTGTGTGAGTGTGGGTATATGAATAAAGCTGCCATCCAATACTCTTGCCCAGAAAATCCCATGGGTGGAGGAGCCTGGCAGGCCGCAGTCCATGGGGTCACTAAGCGTTGGACACGACTGAGCAACTTTAACTTTTCACTTTCACCCGTTGGAGAAGGAAATGGCAACCCACTCCAGTGTTCTTGCCTGGAGAATCCCAGGGATGGGGGAGCCTGGTGGGCAGCCGTCCATGGGGTCGCACAGTCGGACATGACTGAAGCGACTCAGCAGCAGCAGCAGCAGCAGGGAGTAAGCCAAGTTCAATCCCTGGCTTGGGAAGATCCTCTGGAAAAGGGAATGAATAATCCATTATTCCTGCCTGGAGAATTCCATGAACAGAGGAGCTTGGTGGGCTATAGTCCATTGCATCACAAACAGCTGGACACAACTGAACAAATAACACTTTCATATATATATAATTTATTTGTTGTCTATGCCCCTATGCTAAAGGCAATTTCTATGAAGGCAGTGGTTTTTGTATCTTTATTTATCCCAGTGCCTAGAATTGAATTTGACCCATAATAAGTGAAAGTGCTAGTCGCTCAGTCATGCCTGACTCTTTGCGACCGCATGCACTGTAGCCCGCCAGGCTCCTCTGACCATGGAATTCTCCAGGCATCTTCCCAACTCAGAAATTGAACCCAGGTCCCCTGCATTGTGGGCAAATTCTCTAATGTCTCAGTCACCAGGATCCATAATATGTACTCAATCAAATTTGTTAAAAAATGAATTAAAAATTTCAAATTCTTCTACAGGTTCAATGCAATCCTTATAAAGTTACCAATGGCATTTTTCACAGAACTAGAATAAAAAATATTAAAATTTGTATACAGACACAAAAGACCCCAAATGGCCAAAGCAAACTTGAGAAAGAAAAACAGAGCTGGAGGAAATCAGGCTACTTGACTCCAGGCAATACTATAAGGTTACAGTCATCAAAACAGCATGGTACTGGCACAAAAAAAAGAAACAGAGATTACTGAAATAGGATAGAAAGCCCTGAAATAGGACCCTGAAATAGGAATAAAACCACACATCTATGTTCAATTAATCTACAACAAAGGAGGCAAGACTATATAATGAAGAAAAGACAGCCTCTTCAATAAGTGGTGCTGGGTAAACTGGACAGCTACATGTAAGAAAGCAATTTTTAGAACATTCTCTAACAGCATACACATAAATAATCTCTAAATGGATTAAAGGTAAATTGGAACACTATAAAACTCTTAGGGGAAAAAAATATTTGCAAACCATGTGACCCACAAGAGAGTAATAAGCAAAATTTACAAACAGCTTATGTAGTTCAGTATATATAAAAAAAAGCCCAATCAAAAAATGGGCAGAAGACATAAACAGACATTTCTCCAAAGAAGACATACGGATGGCCAACAGGCACAGGAAAAGATGCTCAACATTGCTAATAACTAGAGAACTACAAATCAAAACTACAATAAGATATCACTTCACACCAGTCAGAAACACCATCATCAAAAAGTTTATAAACAATAAGTGCTGGAGAGGAGTAAGGTGGAAATGTAAATTGATTAATCCACTATGGATAATAGTATAGAGCTTCCTTACAAAACTAAAATTAGAACTGTCATATGATCCAGCAATCCCACTCCTAAGCATGTATCTAGAGAAAACCCTAACTTAAAAAGACACATGCACCTCAGTGTTTATTGCAGCCAAGAGGAAGCAACCTAAATCTTCATCAATACATGAATGGATAAATAAGATATGATGCATATATGCAATGGGATATGAGTTAGCCATTAAAAAGAATGAAATAGTGCCATTTGTAGCAACGTGGATGGGCCTGGAGATTATCATACCAAGTGAAGTAAGTCAGATGGAGAAAGACAAATACATGATATTGCTTATATACATCTAAAATGGATATAAATTAACTTATTTTAATGGATATAAATTAACTTTGTTTGAAAACAGAAACAGACTCAATGACTTAGAAAATGAAATAACGGTTACCAGAAGAGAGCTGAGTCAGGGAGGATAGATTGGGAGTGTGAGATTGACGTGTACTCATGGATATATTTAAAACAGATAATGAATAAGGACCTACTGTATAGCGCAGGGAACTCTGCAATAACTTAAATGGGAAAAGAATTTGAAAAAGAATAGAACCAAATGTACAACCGAATCATACTGCTGTACTCCTGAAACTAACCTAACACTGATAGCTTGCTATACTCCAATACACAATAAAAATTAAATTATTTTATTAACTAAAAAGTTCAAATTATTATCTAAATAAATGAGTCTGATTTTGAGAGGAAAAAATAGCTATGAAGATACTTTTAAATTTTAGAGTATTTTACTCTTAAATGACAACTTTCATATAATTCATTCCCATTGTGCAAATAAGGAAACTTTGGCTCACAGAAATAAAATGACATATGCACGATCAGTCACCCAATAGTTTGGATATTACTTATGATATTTATGAGATATCACACATAAGAAATGCACACTTGGATATAATGTGTATAACTATACATTGAGGTATGGATATAAATGGCCCCTCCTTCTCTAACTGTAGCTGATCAATGACTAAGAAATTCACAGCTCTAGGGGATCTTTTACCTCTTCTACATCTACATAAAGGGCAGGACTCATTCTTTTATTGAAATTCAAGAGATAAAAGAGTATAGTAGCCTAGGGGGCTGGTTTTGACAGTATAGAATGGGTATTTCTGTCAATATTTACCAGGGAATAATATGTACTTCCTTTGGATCATTCTCACCTCCATCGCCCCAGGTATGCTTCACTGTTTAGATTCTTTTGGGGATAATTATTTGAAACAGAACAGAGGTAATTCAGTCAATGCTCATCTCGACCCCACTCACACAGCTGAACTGAGACTCAGCATTAGACACTAATTCTTATCTTCTCAGGAAAAACAGAACAAAATGCTCCATTTGCTAAAGATGTCCACACTGATTAATCTCCTCTCATGCTGTGGTTAGGTCTGGAGAAAAACATACAGCCATATTTGCATAATTGTTTGTAAACTCATCCTACTACTCAGTGAGTGCATATATACACAAAGATTTCATTCAGCTGAGATTAATACTGTCCAGACTGATAGCAGAAGAATTTCAATTACCCATATAGGGCAACCACGTTCTTAAAGGGGGCAACAGAAAGACCTATATTCTTCATTTGACCCCACTCCAAGTAAAGGACAGCTTTGTGGAATCCTGTGGCTGATGAAGAGATTTGACAGTTATTAATTCCTAAGGATTTAATAAACTCATTTACATCATTCAATAACTGAACAAAAAGCAAATTAGGTATTATGTGTCTCACAGAACTATTGAGGAAATTTTGGCACAGAGTATATTAAAAAGCAGAGACACCACTTTGCCAACAAAGGTCCATGTGGTCAAAGCTATGGTTTTTTCAGTAGTCATGTACAAATGTGAGAGTTGGACAATAAAGAAGGCTGAGACCCAAAGAATTGATGCTTTTGAATTGTGTTGCTGGAGAAGACTCTTGAGAGTCCCTTGGACTGTAAGATCAAACCAGAAAATCCTAAAGGAAATCAACCCTGAATAGTCATTGGAAGGACTGATGCTGAAGCTGAAGCTCCAATACTTTGGCCACCTGATGTGAAGAGCCAACTCACTGGAAAAGATTCAGATGCTGGGGAAAATTGAGGGCAGGAGGAGAAGGGGATGATAGAAGATGAGATGGATGGATGGCATCACTGACTCAATGGACATGAGTTTGGGCAAACACTAGGAGACAGTGAAGGACAAGGAAGCCTGGTGTGCTGCAGTCCATGGGGTTGCAAAGAGATGGACATGACTTAGCAACTGAACAGTAATGAGTTAAACCAAGATTTGAGTGAAGATCAAACTCCAAAATATTTATACCACATCTCAATGCCAATCTGTTTTTTCTAAACCCATGTATGCTTTTAAGGAAGGGAAGAGGGTCTGGAGAAATGAACATATGCAGTCTCTGCCTTAGAGTAAATATTCAATAAACATGGCACTGTAAAGTTTTAAAAGAACTTCAGATTTTGGGGGTGCATATATTTATTAAGCACTCATGGTGCTTCAATTCCCTACAGCACATAGCAGGCAGAGAACGGTGGTCTCTCAGTGCTTTTGGGAGTACTTAGGTTCCTTGGGATTAGAACACAAACAAACCAGACAAATACAAAATGTTGAAAAGTTGTTTTTATTTTATCCAAGATGTACAATGCAAGGTAGAAGTTAAGTGGCTAGAACTCAGTGATACATGTTCATGTTAATATTCTAGAAATTTGCTGAAAATGTTCTTCCTTTTTAGAGAATCCTGTGCTCAGATCATACTAAAGTCTAAATAAGAGGGAGAAATTTGTGAAGTGCTCATTTTCAAATTGAGCCTGGGAAATGGCTTGACCCAGTGAGTGGAAGCCAGTGAATGTGATCATGTTGGAGTCAGAGACTAGGAGAGGAAGATGTCTGAGGCTTTCATTGCTCACATGGGTTCTTCTGCCTGGATCAGGGGGTTACTGAATTCAACCATGAGTAGGAGTAGTGAAAACCTCGACCACAGAAAGACCATTATTGAAGAGCTACTCCCTGTACCACCAATACCACTGGCATCACCTACAAACCACATTAATGGCCCCCAGTGCAGCATTCACATCAATAACCACATAAACACAACAAAAAAGGCAGGTAAATGAGATTAGTGAAAACGGCTATAAAGAAAGTATAATAAATTGATGTGGTAGTAATCTGGGATGGGGTAAATGTTTTAGCAAGTGGTCTTGGGCAAAGCTCTCTCGGTAGTTGATACTTCGTCTTGAACCATTACAAGGAGCTAGCTGTGAAATCTGGGAGATGAATTTTCTAATGGAGCCTTAACATATACAAAATCCCTGAATTGGATGTAAGCATAATGTATGTGAGATACAGAAATACGAGTGTTGCAACAAAGGGAGAAGATGGACAAAGGTTAGTACTGAAAAGGTAGGCTACGGTAAGATCATAGGTTTACTCCAATTCCACTGGGCTTCGTTGGAGGGATTTAAACAAAGAAGATAGAAGATATGGCTTACACTTTTTAAAAAGATTGCTAAACAGAAAATGCAGTAAATTATTGCAAGGGGGAAATGGAAAGGCAGTGTCCATGACCAATAGGGGAAAAAAAAAAAAACACAAAAACAACATTTATTTAGGAGACTTGGTCAGTTCTGGTCAAGGCAGTAGGCAACTGAAGAGTGAAAGATTGATAGGACTTCAACTTCAGTCCACGTATAACATGTCAAATGAGCCTCAGGATTCTATTACCTTTCTTTACATGCTATGAAACATTTGGATCATGACATATGTGTGCCTTGAATCCAGCAATGAATCTACATGGGGCTATAATATGCGCATACTAATGTCCATGCCCATGGAAGGCAGGAGAGTAATATATGGAGTGAAACACAAAGGGAAAATTTTAGCCACTTTTTAAAAATTGGAATATAATCGCTTTACAACGTTGTGTTTCAGCTGTACAACAGAGCAAGGAGCTGAGCTCCCAGTGCTATATAGCAGGCTCCCACCAGCTATTTCACACACGGTAGTGTATTGATACCAAACCGAATCTCCCAGTTTGCCCCATCCTTCCCTCACTCCCATGTCCACATGTCCAATCTCTCCATCTGCATTTCTAGTCCTGCCTGGGAAATAGGTTCACCTGTATCATGCTTTTAGATTCCACATATACACGTTAATATACAATATTTGTTTTTCTCTTTGACGTTGTTCAGCAAAGAAAACCATCAGTCAGTTCAGTTCAGTTCAGTCGCTCAGTCGTTTCCGACTCTTTGCGACCCCATGAATCGCAGCACGCCAGGCCTCCCTGTTCACCACCATCTCTCGGAGTTCACTCAGACTCACATCCATCAAGTCAGTGATGCCATCCAGCCATCTCATCCTCGGTCGTCCCCTTCTCCTCCTGCCCCCAATCCCTCCCAGCATCAGAGTCTTTTCCAATGAGTCAACTCTTCGCATGAGGTGGCCAAAGTACTTTATTGCTGAAGCCTGGCTTGGAGGATTTTGAGCATTACTTTACTAGCATGTGAGATGAGTGCAATTGTGCGGTAATTGGAGCATTCTTTTGCATTGCCTTTCTTTGGGATTGGAATGAAAACTGACCTTTTCCAGTCCTGTGGCCACTGCTGAGTTTTCCAAATTTGCTGGCAGATTGAGTGCAGCACTTTCACAGCATCATCTTTCAGGATTTGAAACAGCTCAACTGGAATTCCATCACCTCCACTAGCTTTGTTCGTAGTGATGCTTTCTAAGGCCCACTTGACTTCACATTCCAAGATGTCTGGCTCTAGATTAGTGATCACATCATCATGATTATCTGGGTCGTGAAGATCTTTTTTGTACAGTTCTTCTGTGTATTCTTGCCACCTCTTCTTAATATCTTCTGCTTCTGTTAGGTCCAGACCATTTCTGTCCTTTATCGAGCCCATCCTTGCATGAAATGTTCCCTTGGTATCTCTAATTTTCTTGAAGAGATCTCTAGTCTTTCCCATTCTGTTGTTCAAGACAAAAAGTAATCCTCAGAATGCGAGAAAATATTTGCAAATGAAGCAATGGACAAAGGATTGATAAATTGTCCAAAATACATAAACAGTCCATGGAGCTCAAAATAAAAACAAACAATCCAATAAAAAAAAAAGAGAGTGGAAGAACTCAATAGACATCTTTCCAAAGAAGGCATAAAGATGGCCAACAGGCTCATGAAAAGATGCTCAACACCACTAATTATTAGAGAAATGCAAATCAAAACTGCAGTGAGATATTGCCTTACAGGAGTCAGAATGGCCATTATCAAAAAACCTACAAACAATAAATGCTGGAGAGGATGTGGAGATGAGCTGCTTCTTTTTTGTCTTGAAAGAGCTTTAGAAGGAACTGTGTCAGTGGGGGGGGGGGGG
>SJYT01002035.1:62976-141017 GCA_006410635.1 Cephalophus harveyi | reverse complement strand
ATAAGGGTGGTGGGGGTGGGGTCTTAGAGAGCTACAATAAAAAGCAAGCAATGTGGAAGTACTGTGAGAAAAGGGAAACAAAGAATAGCAACAAGGTTGGGGAGAGGAAAAGAGGAAAGAATCAAAATGTATGTGACAGAAGACATGATGGAGACCTAGAGCAATAGATTTAAAAATCCCCATCTAATCCTAAAATAACATACCTCACGGGAACCCCGGATGTCTGAGTTTGGAATACTATTAACAAGAGCTATTATTTTCTGTGTATTTTTTTTTTATATGAAAGACATTGTGATAAGTGTTTTTTATGCCCGATGGGGAAACTGAGATTTTGAGAGGTAATCCAACATGTCCAAAGCACCACAGCTATTAATTTTAATTTTCCAACACAAAATTTCAATCCAGATCTGTCCAATCACAAACCACTCTTCTCACTGTGAATTAGATATGCATATTCTTGAACTGTGCATGAATGGCATTGCATAGCATGAAACCTTTCAGGCCTGGCACATTTTCTCAATATTTCCACGGCTTTGCACGTTCCTTTTCATTGCTATATAATATTCCCATTTATAACACATTTTAAGGTTGATGGACACTTGGGCTCTTCCAAATTATATTATCACAAGTCATGCTTTTTTGAAGTTGCCCATTTGAATCTTTTGGTGCATATGCTCACTTTTTTCTGTTGGTACACACTTAGCAGTGGAATTGCTGGATCATAGGATATACGTATAATCAGCTGTAGGAGATACTACCAAAGGAAGTTTCAGAACGGCATACAAATCCCCTCATTTCTACAAGTGATAGAACAAGTGAGGTCCTTTGAGAGGAGGGACTTACCAAAAAAGTGAGCTGAGCTCAAGTTGCCAGCCTTCTAAAACTTGGTGCGCCTGGTGGCACCAGGGCTCATTCCCTTTTCCTGTGCTGAACCATTCCAATAAAAACTGGTTAGT
The DNA here is from genome assembly GCA_006410635.1 of Cephalophus harveyi. Lineage (NCBI taxonomy): Eukaryota > Metazoa > Chordata > Mammalia > Artiodactyla > Bovidae > Cephalophus > Cephalophus harveyi. Next base: position 140,061 of record SJYT01002035.1, on the reverse strand, counting down.
TCATTTCTATCATTGCTCTCGAACCTAAATGTTTTCTTTGCTCGTCTTTAAAAATTCAGGATAAAATTCTCTAAGTAGAATTAATTTAAAAACAACAAAAACAGTGCAACCATTTGTGGAAAGGCTCTCTAATGGAAAAACCAGACAGTTATTGCCATAGGTCTTCAGTGCACCTTTGACTCAGCTGGGATTCCTTAGCAAGTTTTGTTATAAAAATGAGTCATTGACTTTTGACCACACTTGACAATAAGTATCCTTGTATTAAAGAAGGAGCAGCATCATTTCCCCAAAATCCTATTTCTACCCCCACTCATTTATTTTTCTGAACACCATGAATTCTGTACTCACCTCAGTGTGAAAGAAACAGCCAATTCCACTCACTGCCACACAAGCCAAAACTTTTATAAGTGTATTACAGTATAATAAACATATATAGTTCAAAGTCTTCCGAAAGGAACAAAACAGAGTAGACAACTTCGTTTCCCAGTATTTAATTCATTACAAAGAAAACTATCCTACGTGTAAGGTCCTAAATGTGGGTGTACACATGCTTTCATTTTAGAAACTGTTCTGAGAGTTATTCACTATGAAAACTCCATAAAAAGCATGTTGATTTTATGGACAAGTAGGTAGAGACAAGTTTTTATGGGATCCCCACCCCTGGTCAAATATATGACATTTTAATTTTCCTTTAACTGAAAAGTCTATGTACCATTCTGTTTTTATTAACAGTCACCAGTGAAATCCTTGTCCAGTTGTTGCTCGTTCTTTCTGAATCTGATGTTCCCTCTGATCGGTAACGTCCCTTTTATATCTGATATCTTCTATAAAAGTAATTGTTACCTGGGAAAGTGGATCTAACACTACCTTTATCTGATTGTTTCAGTCTTTCATTCAACAAGTAATTGCTGAGTAATTACTATGTGCCAAAGCCCTAGCTGTAGTGTTATACCAGAATCACATTTGTAAGTTTACTTTGAAGAAGAACCTTGTGTGATGGAGGCCTATTTCTCTAAGTGATAGTACAGTGAGTGGCTTTGGAAATGTCCCCTACAATTTGGAAATGTCCACTCACGACTGTATGAAGACAACATTTTAGATAACTTCCAGACTCAGTAATAGCAAGGGCCAGACTCAGTGATCGGCATTATCTGCTAAGAAGAGTGAGCGCATGGAAGTATGTGTTTGCGTCGTTGTCTGGATTATTGCAAAGGCCTCAAAAGATCACAGCAGATGAAGAGAGAAAAGCCACGTGTGGATAGTTTAGCAACCAAGGATCAGACTGCATGAGTCCAGGAATCCAGACACATGTCTCAGCATGTGAAAGTATCGGGCGGTTCTCAGAGGGATTTGGGGCATGCTTACCATCACTTTCATTGCATTCTCATCCTTTAACTCTCAAAGAAAAAATGTCAGTGAATGCTTTACTGAGTATGTGATTCTCCAGGGAAGAAGACTGAAGTGGGGAGCCATTCCCTTCTCCAGGGGATCTTTCCAACCCAAGAATCAAATCCAGGTCTCCTGCGTTGCAGACAGGTTCTTTACTGTTTGAGCCACCAGGGAAACCCTTACTGAGATTAGCATACTGCAAAGTAGGTATGTGTCAGATTAAAGAAATAGAGATCTAAATGTCTGTCTGTGAGACCTAGGAGAAGTCACACCTCCCCTCCCTGAAACCAATTTTGCTCAAAGAGGAACTAGAACTTGAGGAGTTCTAAAGACATTTGGGGAAAGTTGCCTGCTGCTTTAACAAAGTCTGCTAAATGATTGGAATGGGGACTTGAGACACACCTTGAGAGCAAGCAAAGTTTTCTCTTTCCAAGAGATGGTCTGTAGAAGTTCTCATGGGCCCCTTTCGGGTGGGGCGGCTGGCCCTGCTAAAGCAGATGGGCCCAGATTGCAGTCAGGGGTTGGTGAGTCATTTGCAACACACGTTAGTCATTCAGGTGCATTTGCATTGGACTCTGCAGCTGGGAACGGGCCCCAGTCTCTGAGTTTGTTTATTTCCATGGACGATGGATGTCCCAGAGCTTGTTGTGAAATAAGAAATTTATAAATTGTTATGTTCTACTGCTGACAGCCTTCTCCCTTCTCTTGATGATCAGCAGCCTCTCAGACAGTTCCCCTTGTTCCATTCTAGAGGAAGGGAATTTGTTGCACTGAACACTGACCAGGTTGTCCTGCCCTGGATTGGGAGCTTAATATTGATATCAATTATCTAGTTTTACCTTCATAGCAATCCTCTGCTGCTGCTGCTGCTGCTAAGTCGCTTCAGTCGTGTCCGACTCTATGCGACCCCACAGATGGCAGCCCATTGGGCTCCGCCATCCCTGGGATTCTCCAGGCAAGAAGACTGGAGTGGGTTGCCGTCTCCTTCTCCAATGCATCAAAGTGAAAAGTGAAAGTGAAGTCGCTCAGTCATGTCTGACTCAGTGACCCCATGGACTGCAGCCTACCAGGCTCCTCCGTCCATGGGATTTTCCAGGCAAGAGTACTGGAGTGGGGTGCCATTGCCTTCTCCGAGCAATCCTCTAGATAGGTATAATTGTTCTTATCTTAGAGATGTTAGAAGAGAGGCCAAGAAAGTGAAAGAGGTTTGGCAAAATTGTACAGTGAGAAAGCCTGGAGCTAAGATTCAAACCCAGATCTGTCTTTTCCAAACCAATTTTTTTTTAATCCTAGATTATACAGCGTTTGTCCCAGGAAAGATCACCCATTCACACTTTATTTCATGTTGGTTCAGTTTGGTTCTCAAGATTCCCTTCTGAGATTGAGAAGCAATATGAATTTACATTTGAAGGCTGGAGAACTGTAAAGAAAACTAACATTCACATTTTCTTTACATTGTTTCATTTTTTTGTGGAGAGAAATCACTGCTATTTATGTTTGTAACATAGGGCTGAAAATACAATAGGGCTTCAAAAAAGTTTATAGAACTGAACTAAATTAATTTTTTGTCCATCAGGAAGATTATTTTAGAGTTTCTGTTGATGTTCATTACTGGGATAAATTTGAATTATGGTAATATACAGAAGCAAGGATATGCTTGGGTGATAATTCAAGGAATGAAAATATAAGAAATACAAAGTAATCATATCATTGTATATATATATTTTTTTAAAATCAGCAATCTCACATTTCTAATTTTTATAGGAAATAATTACAAAAATCTTGAGCTACTATGTGAACATTATATATTCAACAGAAAACTTGCTCTCCAGACTACTGATGATCATGACTTCTAGACTCCTTACCAGCTCAATAAAATGATGATTTTTTTTTTTTTCCCAAACAACTGTCTGCAATTATCCCAAGATAGCTAGGTCTATGTGTCTATGTATGTATTGATCTTTCTACCTATTAGCTATCTATTTAACATGGAAGATATTTACAAAATTTTTCATCAAAGTTATCTACAATCAATGGTTTTTTAGACAATGAATGGAAAAAAAAAAGAGAGAGAGAGAAGGAACAATTTGAGAACAGGCAGTACTAGAACAAGGTTATGTGTATTTGGCAACACGGACCGCAACTTTGTGGCAGAAAACTGCTACTGAGGAGGCCCAGGAAGCGAAACAGATGTCTTCATGGATTTGGCTCCCATGAACTCAAAAGAAGTGAGCTCTGAGGTAAAGCATCAGAAACACTTGCCTTCTGAAAAAATGCCAACTTCATAAAAAGTCTTAATATCAAGCTGTGTTTGTCCTCCACACTTCTTAATTTAGCTATTCTAGGTCTTTTGCATTTTCCTTTGATTTTAGAAGCAGTTTGTTCATTTTTTAAAAAAAAAAAAAAAAAAAAGCCATTGTTTTAAGCATTGCTTTGCGTCTATAGGTTAGTTTTGGAAGACATCCTAATAACAATGAGCTAAAAAAAATTGAAGGGCATCCTCTGCATATAGTAAAGAAACTGACTGCCAATGCAGGAGACTCAGGGCATGATCCCTGGGTCAGGAAGATCCTCTGGAGGAGGAAATGGCAATCCACTTCAGTATTCTTTGCCTGGAAAATTCCATGGACAGAGGAGTCTGGTGGGCTACAATCCATGGGGTCACAAAAAGTAGGACGAGAATGAGCATGCACCCACATGGTTTGCATATGTTTAGAGCACTCTCTATGCAGACAGTTCTTCTGTTACTTTGTATTGGAAATTCTAAGCCTCTTGGTCTTCCAGGATTCTGAGCTCCATCTCTACTCAGGGAGTCTTTTTGGCTCAGATTGTGTTCCATTTTCTTTTTGCTAGGTCTGGAAACTCTCTCAAGGCAGCAAGCTCTGATAACTATACAGCTCAGATTATTTGTTTCCTGTCTCTGAAGGGCCACTGTCCTTCATTACCTGATGTCTTCAAAACCATCAGTTCACATATTTTGCTTGCTTTTAGTTTTAATGGAGTAAGCTCAACATGATCACTGTTACTACTTCTTGTGGGAAATCAAAGTCATTTAATTATGCTGAATATTTTAATTAAATTTCATGAGTTAGTGCTGGTCACTTGGTCATGTCTGACTCTTTGTGACTCTATGGACTGTAGCCTGCCAGGCTCCTCTGTCCATGGGATTCTCCAGGCAAGTATACTAGAGTGGGTAGCCATTCCCTTCTCCAGGAGATCTTTCCAACCCAGGAATCAAACCCAAGTCTCCCACATTGCAGGCAGATTCTTTACCATCTGAGTCACCAGAGGCACCCCCAAATTTAATTAAATAGTATAGAAATATTTATTGTTACACATATATCTACCACTCCCAATGTAATCTATTCCTTTGTATAGAGGCAAATTTCCCTTTGGTATTATTTTCTGTCTTCTTAAAGTATTTTTAAAGACATTACTTCTAGAGGTAATTGACTAGAGATAGGTAATTTCAGCTTTCTTTTGTAAAATGATTCATTTTGCTTAAAAATTTTTAATATTTTTGTTGATGATAAAATTCCAGATTGAACACTGACCTTTCTTCTTTCTCCTCATTCAGTACTTAATAATGTTACTTTGCTCTGAGTTCCTTTTTCTGAGTTCTACTTTTCCTAAGGAACTGTCAGTGTTATACTAGTCTTTGACACTCTGTGCAAAATGTTGTTGCTTTTTTTTTCTTTTCCTCCTAAGATTTCTTTAACACTGGTTTAAGAAATTTGATGATATACTTTGGTGTAGTTTTCTTCATATTTCTTCTGCTAGGGTTTTGTTGTCCTTCCTGGATATGTGGGTTTATAGTTCTCATCAAGTGTGGATAAATTTCAGTCATCATTTCTTCAAATACATTTTCTGTTCTTTCTCCTTGCCTTTGGGAACTCCAATTATACATATATAGATTATGGCGGTATCTGTCATGTTTATGCGTGGAAAGTCACTCTATTTGCAACTATTAAGTGTCACGTGAGGAGCAACTTTGAAACTATTCACAAGTTCTGTTTCTCATCATCCCCTAACTTTAGTATCCATGGATGCACACAATAATTATTACAGCAGATTTTGCCAAAAGGTAATTTTCTATTTATGTCATTCCTTTTACATTTATTATGTGTAATTCTATATGATTTAGAGAATAATAACTCTGTCCCTCAAAGACACTTACATACTAAACCCCAGACCCTGTAAGTTATAATGTTATTTGAAAAGGAAGAAATAAGAGTGTAGATAGAATTATAGTTGCTAATCAGCTGATTTTAAAATAAGGAGATGATCCTGAATTATCTAGTTGGTCCAAAGTAATCAAATAGGTCCTTTAAATGGGAGGCAGGGGTTTAGTGTCAGGATGATGTAATGTGAGAAAGATTCAACTAGCCATTTTTGACTTTAATGATATTCAGAGTGAGGGAGAGTGGTAGTCCCCCTAAGGATGCTGGAAGTCTGTGGAACATGGAAAAGACAAGAAAATATTGTCCCACAGAGCCTACATAAAGAAATGCATTCTTGTTAACAACTTGGTGTTAGCCAACTGAAGCCCGTTTCAGACTTCTGACCTCTAGAATTAAAATTTTTTTTAATTTTAAACTAATTTTTTGCTATAATCTTTTAAAATTTTAATTCTTTTTACAGTGGCAATAGAAAACTAATGCATTCTACTATAAGGAAGTGAGGCCCCTTTTCTCCATTTATTTATCAACTCACTCATTCACTCATTCACTTATTTTGCTGCCTGAGTCATGCCAGATTTGGTCACTGGAAACTTCTTCAAATTGACTCTATGTCCTTCTACATCTCCATCACTTGATGAAAGTATATTCTTCCCCTACAGTCTCACACTTTTAACCCAATGTTATACTGATCTCTGTGAATCAGATTTTATATAATTAGTTGCTTCTCAAGATTACATGTGAAATTGATACTGCCTGAAAAATAATGTAGTCCCCAAAAGGAAAGATTAAAAGCCAAATAAATTCTCACATCTTTAAAAGCCTGATTAAAGCTCTTCACAGTCACTTATGTCTAATGTTTGGAATTGACACAAAAGGTAATTATAAGAGTTCTTAAAATGTCCTTACTTCATAATTGGAATTGACATTTTGCACCATAATTTTGTCTCACAATGCCTTTGTGTCACCTTACTTATAGCTTTATTTATCCTGAAAGGAAATCAAAACACTAGTGTCCAACACTGATAAAAATGCATTGTAATCAAAGCTTGAATTTTCAAAACTAATTAATCAGTAATTATTACCCATAAACCTAAGGTATTTTTGCCTAGCTAAAATGTACCTTTCTGTCCTTTATCGAGCCCATCTTTGCATGAAATGTTCCCTTGGTATCTCTAATTCTCTTGAAGAGAAAATTAGAAAACTAGTCTTTCCCATTCTGTTGTTTTCCTCTATTTCTTTGCATTGACTGCTGAGGAAGGCTTTCTTATCTCTTCTTGCTAGTCTCTGGAACTCTGCATTCAGATGCTTATATCTTTCCTTTTCTCCTTTGCTTTTTGCTTCTCTTCTTTTCAAAGCTATTTACAGAAGATATTAAGAAGAGGTAGCAAGAATACACAGAAGAACTGTACAAAAAAGATCTTCTAGACCAAGATAATCATGATGGTGTGATCACTCACCTAGAGCCAGACGTCCTGGAATGTGAAGTCAAGTGGGCCTTAGAAAGCACCACTACGAAAAAAGCTAGTGGCGGTGATGGAATTCCAGTTGAGCTGTTTCAAATCCTGAAAGATGATGCTGTGAAAGTGCTGCACTCAATCTGCCAGCACATTTGGAAAACTCAGCAGTGGCCACAGGACTGGAAAAGGTCAGTTTTCATTCCAATCCCAAAGAAAGGCAATGCAAAAGAATGCTCCAACTACCGCACAATTGCACTCATCTCACATGCTAGTAAAGTAATGCTCAAAATTCTCCAAGCCAGGCTTCAGCAATATGTGAACCATGAACTCCCTGATGTTCAAGCTGGTTTTAGAAAGGCAGAGGAACCAGAGATCAAATTGCCAACATCCGCTGGATCATGGAAAAAGCAAGAGAGTTCCAGAAAAACATCTATTTCTGCTTCATTGACTATGCCAAAGCCTTTGACTGGGTGGATCACAAGAAACTGTGGACAATTCTGAAAGAGATGGGAATACCAGACCACCTAACCTGCCTCTTGAGAAACCTATATGCAGGTCAGGAAGCAACAGTTAGAACTGGACATGGAACAATAGACTGGTTCCAAATAGGAAAAGGAGTACATCAAGGCTGTATATTGTCACCCTGCTTATTTAACTTATATGTGGAGTACATCATGAGAAATGCTGGGCTGGAAGAGGCACAAGCTGGAATCAAGACTGCCAGGAGAAATATCAATAACCTCAGATATGCAGATGACACCATCCTTATGGCAGAAAGTGAAGAGGAACTAAAAAGCCTCTTGATGAAAGTGAAAGTGGAGAGTGAAAAAGTTGGCTTAAAGCTCAACTTTCAGAAAATGAAGATCATGGCATCTGGTCCCATCACTTCATGGGAAATAGATGGGGAAACAGTGGAAACAGTGTCAGACTTTATTTTTGGGGGCTCCAAAATCACTGCAGATGGTGACTGCAGCCATGAAATTAAAAGATGCTTACACCTTGAAAGAAAGTTATGACCAACCTAGATAGCATATTGAAAGGCAGAGATATTACTTTGCCAACAAAGGTCCATCTAGTCAAGGCTATGGTTTTTCCTGTGGTCATGTATGAATGTAAGAGTTGGACTGTGAAGAAGGCTGAGTGCCGAAGAATTGATGCTTTTGAACTGTGGTGTTGGAGAAGACTCTTGAGAGTCCCTTGGACTGCAAGGAAATCCAATCAGTCCATTCTGAAGGAGATCAGTCCGGATGTTCATTGGAAGAACTAATGCTGAAGCTGAAACTCCAATACTGTGGCCACCTCATGCGAAGAGTTGACTCATTGGAAAAGACTCTGATGCTGGGAGGGATTGGGGGCAGGAGGAGAAGGGGACGACCGAGGATGAGATGGCTGGATGGCATCATGGACTCGATGGACATGAGTCTGAGTGAACTCCGGGAGATGGTGATGAACAGGGAGGCCTGGCGTGCTGCGATTCATGGGGTCGCAAAGAGTCGGACACGACTGAGCGACTGAACTGAACTGAAAATGTACCTTTAAAAAATTCAGTTAAATACACATCCCCCTCGACTTAGGATGTGATTACACCCTAGTAAACCTATCATAAGTTGAAAATATTTAAGTCAAAATACATTTAGTACACCCAATCTACTAAATATCAAAAGTTAGACTAACCTATCTTAAAATGTGTTCAGAACACATATGTTAGATAATTTCTACCAACTGTAGGCTAACAACATGTCTGTTTTATAAGAAAGTGTTGAATCTCATGTAATTTTTCAAATGCTGCACTGAAAGTGAAAAACAATAGTTGTACAGGTCCAGAATGGTTATATTGGTTGTTCATTCTCATGATATGGTGGCTGACTGAGAGCCGTGGCTACTGCCACGGCCCAAAATCACAAGAGAACATATTCCTAAGCCTAGGAAAAGGTCAAATTTAAAATTCCAAGTACAGTTTCTACTGAATACATACCACTTTTACACTATCCTAAAGCCAAACAGTCTTGAGTCAAACCACCATTAAGTCACGGACATTTTGTATGTATTGACTAATTTATTAATGAGTTGACAAAGAGCTAAAATATGAGAAGTGACTAAAAATTGAAAAGGAACTCATACAGTTCATTTCTATAATTAAAATGTATGTAAATGAGACTGATATTTGATTTACAAATGGATTCTCAGAAATACAGGTGTTGCACAGAACAAGACTTACTTGCACGTGAGAGAAAAATATATACTGATGCCTCATATCTATGGTGAATTGAAATTTCTGTAACCTGCATTCATTAGTTTTTATGTTGCTATTCTTTAGCTGTCTAGTCACGTCTGACTCCTTACAATCCCATGGACCGCAGTACACCAGGATTCCCTGTCCTTCACTATCACCTGGAGCTTGTTCAAACTCATATCCATTGAGTAGGTGATGCCATCCAACCATCTCATCCTCTGTCCTCTCTTCTCCTCCTGCCCTCAATCTTTCCCATCATCAGGGTCTTTTCCAACAAGTTGGTTCTCCATATCAGGTTGCCAAAATATTGGAGCTTCAGCTTCAGTTCTTCCAATGAATATTCAGGGTTGATTCCTTTAGGACTGACTGATTTGATCGCCTTGCAGTCCAAGGGACTCTCAAGAGTCTTCTCCAACACCAAAATTCAAAAGCATCAATTCTTCAGTGCACAGCCATCTTTATGGTCCACATGTCACATCCATACATGACTACTAGAAAAACCACAGCATTAACTAAATGGACCTTCGTAGGCAAAATGATGTCTCTGCTTTTTAATACACTGACTAGGTTTGGCATAGCTTTTCTTCCAAGGAGCAAGCATCTTTTAATTTCATGGCTGCAGTAATTTTGGAATTCAAGAAAATAAAATCCATCACTGCTTCCACTCTTCCCCCATTTGACATGAAGTGATGGGACTAGATGCCATGACCTTAGTTTTTTGAATATTGAGTTTTAAGCTAGCTTTTTCACTCTCCTCTTTCACCCTCATCAGTAAGTATTTTCATTCTTCTTTGCTTTCTGCCATTAGGGTAATGTCATCTGCATTAGGGTGGTGTCATCTGCATGATCTCAAAAAACTAAGATCATGGCATCTGGTCCCATCACTTCATGGCAAATAAATGGAAACAGTGGAAACAATGGAAACAGTGACAGAGTTTCTTTTCTTTGGCTCCAAAATCACAGCAGATGGTGACTGCAGCCATGAAACTATAAGATTAACCTAGACAGCATATTAAAAATCAGAAACATTACTTTTCCAACAAAGGTCCATCTAGTCAAAGCTATGGTTTTTCCAGTAGTCATGTATGTATGTGAGAGTTGGACCATAGAGAAAGTTGAGCACCAAAGAATTGATGCTTTTGAACTGTGGTATTGGAGAAGATTCTTGAAAGTCCCCTGGACTGCAAGGATATCAAACCAGTCAGTCCAAAAGGAAATCAACCCCAATATTCATTGGAAGGACTGTTGCTGAAGCTCTAATACTTTGGCCACCTGATCCAAAGAGCTAACACATCAGAAAAGGAGATGTTGGAGGATAGGGAAGCATGGTGTGCTATAGTTCATGAGGGTCACAAAGAGGTGGCCACGATTGAGAAACTGAACAACAACAACATCTGGATATCTGAGGTTCTTGATATTTATCCCAGTGATCTCGATTCCAGCTTAGGATTCATCCAGCCTGGCATTTCGCATGATGTACTCTGCATAAAAGTTAAATAAGCAGAGTGATAATATACAACCTTGACATACAGCTTTCCCAATTTTGAACCAGTCTGTTGTTCCATGTCCAGTTCTAACTGTTGCTTCTTGATCTGCACACAGGTTTCTCAGGAGACAGCTAAGGTAGTCTGGTATTCCCATCTCTAAGAATTTTCCAGTTTGTTGTGATCCACATGTTCAAAGGCTATAGTGTAGTCAATAAAGCAGAAGTAGATTTTTTTTTTTTAATTTCCTTGCTTTCTCTATGATCCACCAAATGTTGGCAATTTCATTTCTGGTTCCTCTGCCTTGTCTAAATCTAGCTTGTACATCTGGAAGTTCTCGGTTCATGTACTGCTAGCTTAAAGGATTTTAAGCACTACCTTGCTAGCATGTGCAATGAGCTCAATTGTATGGTAGCTTGAACATCATTTGGCATTGCCCTTCTTTGGGATTAGAATGAAAATTTAAATTTTCCAGTCCTGTGACCACTGCTGAGTTTTCTAAATTTCTGTTTTTATGTATTTAAGTAATAATATGTTGGTTATTAGCATGTAATTAGTTGACCATTCCTTTGAAATTATAAGACGTCATCCAAATTTTCCTAATTTTTAGCTCAAAATTCTAACTTAGTAGGATTTAGGCATTTAATAAGTGGTGACAACATTGACCTATAGAGAAATGTCCTAAGGCAAAGCACTGATAGTTTCTTGGATAAGAAAACAAAAGACAGAGAGTAAGTCCTTGAAGAAGATGATAAAGAAGAGCAGGGCAGACTTATGCAGAAAAGAATTACTCCAGCAGGTAGAATCCTAATTGGATGATAACAAATTTAGTTTCATTCCAGCTGAACGGTGGCGGCAGGTGGTCAGGGAGGGGGAGATACCATAGGATTCAGAGGGAGACAGCTTTCAAGGTGGGTCTAAAAGGATAAATAGGGTTCTCTGTGGCTAAGAAGGCCAGGAGCTTGGCATGCCACATGGAAAATCAATCGAGAGCAGAAGCATAGATAGAAATTTGGGGCAATAAATTCAGTCTGACAAGAGTAAAATAAGAATAGGAATGATGGGAAATTGAAATTGTGAACTGAAGCCAGATAGTGACACATCTTGAATGACATCCTCAGGGGACGGGGAAGCAGCTTTGCTGCTTGCCTTCCTGGTATCTACTGAACCTTTAATTGTATCCATAATGGTTCACACTATTTGGCCAGGCGTTGGTGCTGATTTCCCTAAACAGACTGTAGCCACCCTACATACCTTCCTACAACATTCAGCTCAGAGGTTGCTTTAAACTCAAATCTAAGGAAATCAGCTTACGACATCTCTTTAGAGCCAGTGATTGTTTCAGAGGTGGGTCCACAGCTTAAGATGGAGCAATAGGAAGAAATCCTTGATTTGACTTGTGCTGGATGGTGATGTGGATTTAGGATACCTATGACTGCTTTAAACATGTTGCTAAATAATAGAAGTCAGAGAACAAAACTGACATTTGGACAAGAACCAAGTGAGAGACAGAGCTAAAATTCTATTCAAACTGTGCCCAAAGCCCAAATCACCTCTGGATTGTTCTGGTAAGTGAAGGAATCTATTCTCATTATTCTTTTAATTGGATAGGTCTGTTATTGTTCCTTGCAATGAAAGGTGTCCTGATAGACTTATTATTCAGAAAACAGAACATCTGTGAAGGTTTTCACACAAGATCATACAGTGATCAGTGTGATATTACAGGAAGAGCATTCTGAAATCCCAGTGAAAGCTGGACTGAAAGAGGCAAGTTTGAAAGAGAAAAGGGAGAGGGCACACTGGGGATGATACCACACTAGTTTGGATGAGAGATGAATCTTAACTTTAAGTATGGCAGTATGAATATGGAAATGCAGAGAAATTGAGAAACATTACCAAAGCTAAACAGAAATGCCTCTTCAACATTGACAGCTAAGTGAGAAATATCATTTTACCTATAATTTATGCTCAGCTCATTTCCTCTTATACATGGTGGAGCATGCTAACATGAATTTCCAACTGAACTATATGTAGAAATTGTTCTTTACATGGTCCTGGCATGGGACTGATAATACCCAGGACTCCATTATTTGAGATTACCCATTATCCAGTTGTTGGGGCCCTACCATGGTGGGGTGCTAACTATAGGTGAGAGAGGGTAATGAAAAGAAAAAAAAAAGATGGAGAGGAAAGGAGAGAAGATGGACAGAGAGAGGGTCCAGGGTTCAGGGCTTCCAGAAAGGAGATGTTGATCCCAGATCACTTGACTCGAGGGATTAACAATAATAACAAAAACAAAACAAAACAGGAAAAGACAATGAAGGCAAAGTGAAGGTGAAGTAAATAAATACATAATAATAATAATGGTAATAACATGAGCTCATGTTTATCAAGGTCATTTATCATGACCTCATATTTACCATGTCTCAGCTGGTGTGTAAACAATTTACGTGTTCTAACTTATTCAACCTTTACATACACCCTATGATCTAATAATGACTAATAATGACAGTCAGTCTCAGAAAGGTTAAGTAATCTGCTTAAAATCAAACAGTCTGAAGAGCTGGAGCGGGTGTTGAACACAAATATGTCAGACCAAACTGCGGTAGGTACCAGGTTTCTAAAAAATACCATCCAGCTCCTTACCTTGCTGGGGACTTCCCAGGTGGCTTAGTGGTAAAGTGAAGTCGCTCAGTCGTGTCCGACTCTTTGCAAGCCCATGGACTGTAGCCTACCAGGCTCCTCTGTCCACGGGATCTTCCAGGCAATAGTACTTGAGTGGACTGCCATTTCCTTCTCCAGGGGATCTTCCCGACCCAGGGATCAAACCCAGGTCTCCCGCATTGTAGACAGATGCTTTACCGTCTAAGCCACCAGGGAAGTCAGTGGCAAAGAATCCTGCCAATTCAGGAGACACAAGAGACACAGTTCCAGTCCCTGGGTTGGAAAGATCCCTGGGCATAGGAAATGGCAACCCAGTCAAGTGCTCTTGCTTGGAGAATCCCATGGACAGAGGAGCCCGGCGGGCTGCAGCTCGTGGGTCCCAGAGAGTCAGACAGGCCTGAGTGCATGCAGCAAGGCCTTGCTTTTCTAGCTGAATCTCTCATCAAGTGAGATTCCAATTCCAACCTGAGGCATTTTTTCTCCCTGGTGCTAGCCTCCTCCACCCAGTCCTCTCTTTCCTTAACTTGAATATCACTTCTCTTGGCATAATTTCCACGACTTTCTAGACTCACATAGTGGCCCCTCCTGTGGAGTTCCCACTTCCACCCGCATGACAGTACTAACCACTGCACTGTCTGCTTCCTATGGTAGACTGTGGCCTCTGTGAGGGGACGCGTGCCTGTTTGCTCACTGATTGGCACACCGTGAATATTCAATGTGTCGAATGAGTGAGGTCAGAAGGGCATGAGTTGAGGACAGAATGCTCCATGTAATAAGGAATACTTGTGTATGTTTCTGTGGAAGGCCTGTTTTCAAAAATAAGATCTGAACAACAGCAAGAACGTGCTTGGGCTGTTTTTTCCAGCATCCTGGAATCTAGCTGGGAGAGGGGGATTTCTGCATTGGGCAGTAAGGTATGTTTATCTTTATGATTCCCACACCTCCTTTCAAAAGGCTGGATTTAACATGGAGATTTCAACTTCAAATGGTCTCCAAAGACTTTGCTGTTGACGAGAACAAGACTTTTTTCGGTAAAAGGTAGTGAATGAAAGCAAGAAATGATCAAGAAAAGAACAGGCCAGACGACTCAGTCTCCTTCCACAGGCACTCAAGTAATTAAAATAAAAACAATTACTCATATACATAGAGCAGGTCAGCACATTTTTTCATAGAACAAGGGAAATGCACAACTCCTAAGAGGCAGTGATATAAATATTTCAGCTGATAGTATGTCCAGGACCAAGAAGGTAAAATAAACTAGATTTAAACAAACAATTTGACACAGAACTGCAAAAAGGCATTGTGAAATTCTGCAAAATTGCAGATCCAATTTCCCTGGAATATACTTTGGCCTAGCAAAACCTTGACAATTATTCATGTTGGAGGACTAAGCAGAAATGCAGACAATGGGAAAACAAACACTCAATCATCAGGTTTCAGAATGTTGCAGTGTCCAGAAAATGCCTATGTTTGCCTCTTTTTCTCTGAAACCTAGAGCTGGCCTACTGATTCTTATGTGCGTGCTAAGTTGATTCAGTTAAGTCCTACTCTTTGCGACCCTATGGTCTTTAGCCGCTCTTCTAACCAAGCGGATTCTCCAGGCAAGAATACTGGAATGGGTTGCCATGCCCTCCTCCAAGGGATCTTCCCAACCCAGGGATCCAACCTAGATCTCTTGTGTCTCATGCATTGGCAGGCAGATTCTTTACCACTAGTGCCACCTGGGAAGCCCTCTTGATCCCTGTGGTGAAGAATTGAAGTAAAGTTGCTCAGTCGCATCTGACTCTGCGACCGCATGGACTGTAGCTTACCAGGCTCCTCCATCCATGGGATTTTCCAGGCAAGAATATTGGAGTGGGTTGCCATTTCCTCTCCAGGAGATCTTCCCGACCCAGGGATTGAACCCAGGTCTTCCTCATTGTAGGCAGATGCTTTACCATCTGAGCCACCAGGGAAGTGATCCCTATGGTAGTGGTGGTTTAACTGCTAAGTCATGTCCAAGTCTTTGTGAACCTGTGGACTGTAGCCTGCCAAGCTGCTCTGTCCATGGTATTCTTCAGGCAAAAATACTGGAATGGGTTGCCATTTTCTTCTCCAGAGGATCTTCTTGACCCACGAATCGAACCCAGGTCTCCTACACTGCAGGCAGATTCTTTACCAACTCAGGTACAAGGGAAGCCCTTGGTACCTAAAGTTAAAGTGAAAGTGTTCATCGCTCAATTGTGTCCAACACTTTGCGCCCCCAGGACTGTAACTTCTGTTCATGGAGTTCTCCAGGGAAGAATGCTGGAATGGGTTGCCATTTCCTTCTCCAGGGGATTTTTCTAACCCAGGCATCAAACCCCGGTCTCCTGCACTGCTAGAAGATTCTTTACCATCTGAGTCATTTGATCCCTATATCTCCCAATATATACCTTGCCACTAACAATAAATAAGAATTCATAGAACTGAGGCTGTAAGGACTCCCTGGTACAAGAAAATTTCTGCCCTGCTATTGCTAAGAATAGAATCTGTGTACTCTTGAACCTCATACTGAGCTAGCATTCTGATTTTCCTTGTTGAGAAGTTGCTATGTGCCTGGTCTGCAGCCACTTGAAGATTTAACAAAAACTTTAATGAGACTCTGAGTTGTGAAGTCATCTTCTTCCCTATCTACTGGTCAAACTTTCAGCTTATCAAGTTGAAATTGCAGATCTGACTCACACCACTGCATTCCATCCATCTATGACCACCCAGTGTCTCCAGGATGAAGTACAGATCTCTGAGCCTATACAGGAAGTTCTCATGCTTCTATCCCTGCTTAAGTCTTTAAGCTCATTTCCCAGAACTGCGTGGAGACGCTCAGCCGGCTGGATTGCTGTATACCTGTATCACTGTTGTGACTAATTCCTACCTGTCACACCAGCTCTAATACCAGTCTACACTATTAAGCCTTGTCCATCTGGCCAAATTCTGTCCTTTAGTCTGAGCTCAAGAATTATACTTTTTTCCTGAAACTTTCCTCTACAGGCAGACCTTGGAACTCCTCTGAAGATACCCAACTTCAGTTTCTCAAACGTTCATTGATCACTGAGGATATCGTATTAATCCTTCTTACCTACAAATCAATTTCTCTCCCAAGGGTATGCTTCCTAGGCAAAGGCTGTGTATTAGTCACTGTGGTCCCAGGGCTCAGATCTTGCTAAATCGCAAGATCAGCGCTCAGCAAATAGTTGTTGGCATCAGAGGCTGAACGTCCTGCTTTACTTTTCTGATAATTGTTTCTGACAATTTTTTTTTCAGTTTCTCATCACTCATTGAGTGTTTCTTGAGTTTCTACTATGCCAGGTACTGAGGACACAGTGGTGAATGAGAATAGACAAGGCCCCTATTTTCGTGTAGTATAATGGCTGGAGGAGAAGTCAGAAATGGTTCCAATGACACCAGTGATGAACGTACGATTGAAAATAAAGCCCTGAAGGAAAGGGGGTTATCGCAGCACTATGAGTGGTGGTTCAGTGTAGGCTCCATGGAGGGAATGATGATTGTGCTTAGAGAGAAGCAATGATTAGACATTAGTAATTTGGTATAGGGGTGGGGAGAGGGCGATTATCTCAAGGAAAGCAGGTGGTGATTTTAGAAGTTTTATAATGAGAGGGAGGGGAGCACGGTACATTTGAATGAACATGTACCTGAAAAGGAAAGATCTAGACCAATAGTTCTCAAGCAGGGAAATTCTCCCATCCCCAGGGACATTAGGTAAGCTGGAAAGATTTCTGGTTGTGAATAACTGGCAGTGAGTATCATCTAGTGGGTAGAGACCAGGGATGCTATTAAATATTCTACACTAGCCCCCAAAGAATCATCCAGTCCAACAAGTCAATAGTACCAAAGCTGAGACACTCTAACATAGTGGAAATTGGTATCAAATAAGGCTGAAGAGACAGACATGGGAAGATCATGAAGGTCTCTGTAGTCCATGGGAAATAGTTTGGTCAGCAAGAGTAAGAAAGAAGGAGAGAGTTAGTAGCTCAGTTGTGTCTGATTCTTTGTGAGCCCATAGATTGTAGCCTGCCAGATTCCTCTTGTCCATGGAATTCTCCAGGCAAGGATATTGGAGTTGATTGCCATTCTCTGCTCTAAGAGATCTTCTTGACCCAGGGATTGAGCCAAGGTCTCCTGCATTGAAGGCATGTTCTTTATCAGCTGAGGCACCAGGGAAGCCCAGGAAGAATAAGAGGGAGCCAACAAAGAATTGAGCATGGAGAGATGGCATCCCTTGTTTTCCCTTTCATTAAAATCATCCAGGCTTCAGTATGATGGCATGTTGGATGTCTGTATAATCTTGGATTAGAGAGAAATAAGAACAAATGGTAGAGAACAGTTAAGAGAATTTTTGAGTATCCAGGCAGGAGAAAATGTTTTGGACCAGCTTTGCCTCCCCTATACCTGGCACCATCATCCCAGGGCTGATAGTAAGCATCGTCCACTACTCCTCTACCACAATATTTCTTTTATTTATTTTTATTTCTTCCTTTTCAGTCTCATGTCATCCCCAAGAGTGACACCTGGTTTAAAAGGCTTAACTAGATATTACAGAATATCTTAGAGCTGGAAAAAGATCTTTGAAGTCAAATGAATTTTAGCCTTATGCTTAAATGCTTTGAATGCTGATTACATGGGCACCTTCATATTCCTCAAAACTGTTCTGTCATGGCGGAGGAGTAAACTTTACACCACGTTCTTGCCAGTCTGTGGTTTCAGGAAGCAGAGGGAATGTCTTCATGCATTTATGCGGTTCATGAGATGCCACCCAGGTGCCTTTCCATCTTTCAGCGATTCTGTGCTGCAACTCAGAGCACAGGCTCTGACTTGCAGCTCTCTTAACGTATCACCCTGCTTCATCGCTCTGAAGTTTGCATATGCTTTGCAATGCCCTCGTTCTGCTAACCAGCTCTGCGTGGTTAACCACAAAACATCCTCCCCAATGATACTTTGGCATGACTTACTCTGAAGAGCTTTATCAGAAACTTTTGTTGATTAACCCCTAACACTGTTCATTGCACCTACTTATCAATGCAGAATGTGATTCCTTAAAAGTAGAACTTCTTTTTTCTGTATTTATCTCTGGTTCTCAGAGCCATAGGCATAGGCTCAGTCATCTGAGAACAATTTTCAGGGTTGGTATAGATTTAAGAAAGGGTCCTTCTTCCTGTGTTCCTTCAACCCAAGAAATTCCCCCGAATTCTGCCTCTTATTCTTTGCTTGTGACCACAAGGACTGAGCTGTCATTGCGAGTATCTCAGCTGCCTTTTTTGTTTGTCCCATGGAACTTCATGCTTTGCAAGGTCACTCTTTTTTGGATGATGTGCCATCTAAGACTCAGCCTTCAGTTTCCCTTTGCTGTATCACCTGTTCCCAGGAACCCTATATGAGGCCCAGCATCATCTGTCATTTGCCAAGGAGGGAAATCTAGAGAAGAAACTGGCATAGTCGTTAGGACAAAGTAGGTTATCTATACGTATGGTCAACACTGAAAACAGATTGATTATATTCTATGCAGCCAAAGATGGAGAAGCTCTATACAGTCAACAAAAACAAGACCAGGAGCTGACTGTGACTCAGATCATGAACTCCTTATTACCAAATTCAGACTTAAATTGAAGAAAGTAGGGAAAACCGCTAGACCATTCAGGTATGACCTAAATCAAATCCCTTATGATTATACAGTGGAAGTGAGAAATAGATTTAAGGGCCTAGATCTGATAGATAGAGTGCCTGAAGAACTATGGAATGAAGTTCGTGACATTGTACGGGAGACAGGGATCAAGACCATTCCCATGGAAAAGAAATGCAAAAAAGCAAAATGGCTGTCTGGGGACGCCTTACAAATAGCTGTGAGAAGAAGAGAGGGGAAAAGCAAAGAAGAAAAGGAAAGATATAAGCATCTGAATGCAGAGTTCCAAAGAATAGCAAGAAGAGATAAGAAAGCCTTCTTCAGCGATCAATGCAAAGAAATAGAGGAAAACAACAAAATGGGAAAGACTAAAGATCTCTTCAAGAAAATTAGAGATATCAAGGGAACATTTCATGCAAAGATGGGCTCGATAAAGGACAGAAATGGTATGGACCTAACAGAAGCAGAAGATATTAAGAAGAGGTGGCAAGAATACACAGAAGAACTGTACAAAAATGATCTTCACGACCCAGATAATCACGATGGTGTGATCACTCATCTCTTGAGGAAAGTGAAAGTAGAGAGTGAAAAAGTTAGCTTGAAGCTCAACATTTCAGAAAACCAAGATCATGGCATCCGGTCCCATCACTTCATGGGAAATAGATGGGGAAACAGTGGAAACAGTGTCAGACTTTATTTTTTTGGGCTCCAAAATCAATGCAGATGGTGACTGCAGCCATGAAATTAGAAGATGCTTACACCTGGGAAGAAAAGTTATGACTAACCTGGATAGTATATTCAAAAGCAGAGACATTACTTTACCGACTAAGGTCCATCTAGTCAAGGCTATGAGTTTTTCCTGTGGTCATGTATGGATGTGAGAGTTGGACTGTGAAGAAGGCTGAGCGCCGAAGAATTGATGCTTTTGAACTGTGGTGTTGGAGAAGACTCTTGAGAGTCCCTTGGACTGCAAGGAGATCCAACAGTCCATTCTGAAGGTGATCAGCCCTGGGATTTCTTTGGAAGGAATGATGCTAACCATGAAACTCCAGTACTTTGGCCACCTGATGCAAAGAGTTGACTCATTGGAAAAGACTCTGATGCTGGGAGGGATTGGGGGCAGGAGGAGAAGGGGATGACCGAGGATGAGATGGCTGGATGGCATCATGGACTCGATGGACATGCGTCTGAATGAACTCTGAGAGATGGTGATGGACAGGGAGGCCTGGCGTGCTGTGATTCATGGGGTCACAAAGAGTCGGACACAACTGAGCGACTGAACTGAACTGAAGCTGAAATCCCACTTATAGTCTTTGAAAACACATCAAACCTTGGGTTTTTCTGTATCCTCTGTGCTTCTCTATCTGGACATGATTTTGAGAGACTAGAATTTCAAGGATCATGTAATTATTAATCACAGTTTACATTCTGGAGTTCTTGAGCAACAGGCTAAATAAAGTGTAAATTTTGGAAACACTCATTTCTCCTGGTTTCCATTTTGCGACCTGCAAAATGGAAAAGAGTGATGGGTGTTCCTGGACTGTTTCTCAATTAGGTCTATTTAAAGAGTTGCTGGGTGAGAGTTTCTAAGGATGCTCAAGTCCATGATGATCTAGTGAATGAGAATCTTCACAAGTGAGACTTAAGCTTCTCTATTTGGAGAAACACCTCCAAGTCACCCTGGTGGTCAGCCCTGGCAAAAAAGCCAGCAAACAAGAGTATCTCCAGGGTTTTTGTGATGGTCGCCTAAGAACAAAGTGCAAAAAGTTCTAAAGCTGACCCATGAATAAAGCACTGAAGATATTGATGTGGAGGGCCACTGCCATAAAATTCCACATCCAAAGGATGTGGAAGCAAGGCCATGCTAGTTAGCTGTTCTAGCTAATGCCTCAAGTTTCTGCATACAGCTTGGACTATCTGTTGAAAATTCTATCTTAATTGATTATCATTTATTTGCTTTTCAGTCACCTAGGACTATTTCCCATGAGTTTCTCAGATTAAAATTTCCAGGGAATGCAAGCCTGCTAAAATAAGTAAAATATTATAGCTAAGAAAATGGGGGGAGAGGAGAAAATGGGCAAAATGCTGCTGAAAGTTTATTGAACTCAAACTTAGTTGAAATTCTGGATCCTTTGGTTATGTGCAAAGTATTTTATGGAAAATCAATTTACCTCTACGGGCTTCAATCTTTCATCTGTAAATTGAAGGATGACCATAGTTCATAGGTTCTTAACTAACATATGGGGTTGAAAGTATCAGCAAATACAATAAATTTTTTACATGTCTTTATGAACAGTGATATGTTTGCTTGTCTCACTTTAGTTCTATCTGCGGGAGAAGGTTTATGCTGCCGATGCTGCTGCTGCTAAGTCGCTTCAGTCGTGTCTGACTCTGTGCGACCCCATAGACGGCAGCCCACCAGGCTCCCCCGTCCCTGGGATTCTCCAGGCAAGAACACTGGAGTGGGTTGTCATTTCCTTCTCCAATGCGTGAAAATGAAAAGTGAAAGTGAACCCACTCAGTCGTATCCGACTCTTAGCGACCCCATGGACTGCAGCCTACCAAGCTCCTCTGTCCATGGGGTTTTCCAGGCAAGAGTACTGGAGTGGGGTGCCATCGCCTTCTCCGAGAAGGTTCATAGGTAAAGTTAATTCAAAGAAGGGTCTCAATAGAAACAGTTGGAGAAGGTGATGGCACCCCACTCCAGTACTCTTGCCTGGAAAATCCCATGGACGGAGGAGCCTGGTAGGCTGCAGTCCA
This sequence comes from Cephalophus harveyi, assembly GCA_006410635.1. NCBI lineage: Eukaryota > Metazoa > Chordata > Mammalia > Artiodactyla > Bovidae > Cephalophus > Cephalophus harveyi. The sequence continues at coordinate 118,237 of SJYT01002035.1, read as the reverse complement.
TGGGGTCGCTAAGAGCAACTTCACTTTCACTTTTCACTTTCATGCATTGGAGAAGGAAATGGCAACCCACTCCAGTGTTCTTGCCTGGAGAATCCCAGGGACGGGGGAGCCTGGTGGGCTGCCGTCTATGGGGTCGCACAGAGTCAGACACGACTGAAGCGACTTAGCAGCAGCAGCAATAGAAACAGTAAATTAATTAAACAGCAATAGATAAGTTATAAGACTGCTTATTCTATTATACTCTATAGTTACATTAACCTATTGAATGCAAATTCAGAAAAATCGAGCATTTTGGAGGCAGTGTACACTGACTGGAAGATTTCAAAGTTGTATGGGCAAGGTCATTTTGGGATCTTAAATTATACAATTTGAACTAAAAGTCATATTCAGTGCCTAAAATATTCTATATTTTTGCTCCTATCAATTTATATCACCCAAGCATAGTTTTGCCATGTGTCCCTAGCATTTGCTACAGGGATAATGAGAGATCAACCATTAACTCAGTAACAGAATGAAGAAATCAAAATAAGAGCCCTTCTTACAACAATAATCCCACATAAGCTTGGAACAGTCCCCTTTCTCGGAACAGCCTTAAAGATGAAGTGAGTCACCTCCTTTTAGAATGAGGGGATTGAGTATGGAGAAAGACAGGCTCCAGCTCACGCAGAACAGCAACACTGGAGCAGCCTGTCTCTGGCACCAGCACTGTTAAATCCAACAAATCAATGCCCTTCTCTGCATCTTACTGTCATACCCAGTACTATCTCTCAGAAAGGAAAAAATGTAGCATCTTTTTAGGATTCCTTGTGTCATAGGCAGAAGAAGAGACAAATTTATAAAGGTATTCCCCTCCTGTCCTTTCTTCTAGTCATATGCTCTGGGACATCTTGGAGTGCAAAGTCAAGTGGGCCTTAGGAACCATCGCTATAAACAAAGCTAGTGGGGGTGATGGAATTTCAGCTGATAGTTAAAATCCTAAAAGATGATGCTGTGAAAGTGCTGTACTCAATATGCCAGCAAATTTGGAAAACTCAGCAGTGGCCACAGGACTGGAAAAGGTCAGTTTTCATCCCAATCCCAAAGAAGAGCAACTCCAAACAATATTCAAAGTACTGCATAATTGCACTAATTTCACATGCTAGGAAAATAATGCTCAAATTTCCCAAGCTGGGCTTCAACAATATGTGAACTGAGAAATTCCAGAGGCTCAAGCTGGATTTAGAAAAGACAGAGGAACCAGAGATCAAATTGCCAACATCCACTGGATCATAGAAAAGCAAGAGAATTCCAGAAAAATATCCACTTCTGCTTTATTGACTACGCCAAAGTTTTTGACTGTGTGGATCACAACAAACTGTGGAAAATTCTTCAAGAGATAGGAATACCAGACCATCTTATCTGTCTCCTGAGAAATCTTTATGCAGATAAAGAAGAAACAGTTAGAACTGGATATGGAACAACAGACTGGTTCCAAATCGGGAAAGGAGTAAGTCAAGGCTGTATAATGTCATCCTGCTTATTTAACTTATATGCAGAGTACATCATGAGAAATGCTGGGCTGGATGAAGCACAAGCTTGAATCCAAATTGCCAGGAAAAATATCAATAACCTCAGATATGCAGATGATACCACCATTATGGCAGAAAGTGAAGAAGAACTAAAGAGCCTCTTGATGAAAGTGAAAGAAGAGAGCGAAAAAGCTGGCTTAAAATGCAATATTCAAAAACAAAGATCATGGCATCTGGTCCCATCACTTCATGGCAAATAGATGGGGAAACAATTTAAACAGTGACAGATTTTATTTTCTTGGGCTCTAAAATCACTGCAGATGGTGACTGCAGCCATGAAATTAAAAGATGCATGTTCCTTGGAAGAAAAGTTTTGACCAAACTAGACAGCATATTAAAAAGCATAGACATTACTTTGCTGACATATGTCTGTCTAGTCCAAGCTATAGTTTTTCCAGTGGTCATGTATGGATGTGAGAGTTGGACTATAAAGAAAGCTGAGTGCTGAAGAGCTGATCCTTTTGAACTGTGGTGTTGGAGAAGACTCTTGAGAGTCCCTTGGACTGCAAGGAGATCACACCAGTCAATCCAAAAGGAAATAAGTCCTGAATATTCATTGGAGGGACTGATGCTGAGTCTGAAACTCCAACACTTTGGCCACCTGATGAGAAGAGCTAACTCATTGGAAAAGACCCTGATGCTAGGAAAGATTGAAGGCAGGAGCAGAAGCAGATGAGAGAGGACAGGATGGCTGGATGGCATCACTGACTCAATGGACATGAGTTTGAGCAAGCTCAGGAGATGGTGAAGAACAGGGAAGCCTGGTGAGTTGCAGTCCATGGGGTCCCAAAGAATCAGACAGGACTGAGGGACCAAACAAAAACAACAAGATGAGAAGCTTCCCTTTTACCTCTTTGAAGTTCAGTTTTTCTTACTCATAAATGGGGAATGGCTGTAGATACCTCCCATGGTGTTGGAAAGCTCATTTAGGGCAATGTCAAGTTTTTCTATGGACTTTCCAGGTGATTCTAGTGGTAAAGAACTAGTCTGCCAATGCTGGGGATATAAGAGACATGCGTTTGATGCCTGGGTGAGGAGGTCATGGCAACCCACTCCAATACTCTTTCCTGGAAAATCCCATAGACAGAGGAGTCCGGCAGGTTACAGTCCATAGGGAGTCAAAGAGAGTTGGTGATGGACAGGGAGGCCTGGCGTACTGCAGTTCATGGGGTCACAAAGAGTCGGACATGACTGAGCGACTGAACTGAAAGCAACTGAGCACACGTGCTCTCAGGTCGTTTTACAGATTGCTTTTCAGTTCTCCGTAGAACACCTGACACATGAGTGCTGAGTAATTCTGGTTACTTCGTTTGTCCATCCTCACTGTCCAGTTGCCTAAAGGAACAGATATCAATACCAGAATGTCACAGAAAGGATATACACTCATGACATTTTTTTATGAAAAGGGAATCAAAGTTACACTCTACTTAAGGTACCATACGTTCCTCCTGTTACATTCATATCACCACCCCTGCACAGATAGCACTTAACGGACAACATGGCATTCCCTGCACTCGGGTAGTTTTGAAATTCTACCCTCAGATTGCCTTTTCTTCCTGATCCTGCCAGTTTTATTACTCTCCTTGAGAACTGCTTATCCCACAGCCATATCAACCACTCCTCCTCCTATTCTTGGTACTTTCACCTCTTTTTCCTCATTTCCTATTTGGCTTCCATGTTCTACATTGGACCTGAATGAGTCTCCAGTTATCTGTCAGAGAATTTCTCAGGTCATTAGTCCCAGTTTGTGAAGGATTTCCCACCTAACTAGTTTTTGAGAATCTACATTAATCTTACAGAGGGATGAGCTCAACTAGCTCCCGTTAGACTCAGAAAGCGAGTAGGGAATCAAGGAAAACCCTTGAATTTCATGCCTTTTCTAGGCCTGACCCCAGTGACTCTCCAGTTAAAGTCCAATGGTCATTGATTGGAAACACTGGGAGTCGATTTCTCCCCAGGCATTAAAACGTACACATGATCAACAGTAAAACCATCATACCATGTTTGTATTTTTAATAGTGAAATTCATCATGGATGAGTAATAGTGAGTAAAACATCTTCTGCACCTTTTAAAGAAGCTGAAAATATCACTCGGTTCCAAAATACAGGAGCACATGATTTTTTTTTTTAATACTTTGGTTGAACATGGCCCAATTTCTCTATTTTGATTCATCCTTTTTATTTTTTTTATCATTGTTCATTAATTTGCTCACTAAAATAAAATTGGAGGAAGGGAAAACATCCATTTAAATAGTGTATCAGACCACAGGTGTTTGCAAATAACTTATAGTTTGTCTCCAAGGAGGACAGAATTAGTAGATAAAGAAAGACATGCACACAAATGAATAAAGACAGTAAAATAAGCAAACCAAGAGACACATGGGCATGATGCACAGACAGCATCAGTGAGGAGGTGGCCCTTTCCTGTGGCAGGCAGTAAGGAGTGCTGGCACCAAGTCTCTTCAGTGCTGTCTGACTCTGTGCAACCCCATGGACTGTAGCTCACCAGGCTCTCCTGTCCATGGGATTCTCTAGACAGGAATACTGGATGGGGTTTCCATTTCCTCCTTCAGGAGATCTTCCCAGCCCAGGGATCAAACCCAGGTTTCTTATGTCTCCTACATTGGCTGGTGGGTTCATTACCACTAGCCCCACCTGGGAAGCCCAGACAGTAAGAAAGGGACTCTTAATTAGCTGATTTGATGGGCTTTATGAAAATGCAATCTTCAAATGATGGAGAAAATTCTGCTAGAGAAGCCACTTGAGACATCACTGTGAAACATGGAATGTTACGGAGTTTAGACTTGATTTTCTAGGGAACAGGCAGCTATTGGAAAATATGAAGCAGGAAAGAAGACGTTCAGAATGCTTACTTAAAAAAATAGCGGGAAACGCAGACTGATGAGAAAGATCTGCTGTATGTGCCGTGCCCAGTCGCGTCCGACTCTGACCCCATGGACTGTAGTCTGCCAGCCTCCTCTGTTCATGGCATTTTCCAGGCGAGAATACTGGAGTGGCCTGTCATTTCCTCCTCCAAGGAGTAAGATCGAGGAGGCAACAAAAATAGTGCAGGAGTGGTAGCAACAGCTTAGGTCAGGTCTTTGGCACTCCTTTGCCCTCATAATTAAGTCCCAGATCCTTAGCATGGATTGCCCGTTGTATGATCTAGTCTCTGCCTGTCTTCTTAGCCTTATTTACCCATGGTTTCCTGATTCCCACTCCCATTGCCCTATACACTATGATTCAACCACAGTGATCTCTTTTGTTTCAATTCCACATCATTGAAAATGCAGTTTCCTTTGCCAGAAGGCACCACCACCATCACCACCACCTCCCACACACAACGGCCTGCCGGACTCCTGGGAAAAAAACAAGTGGAAAGTGAGAGTGTTAGTCTCTTGGCGGTGTCCAACTCTTTGCGACCCCATGGACTATATCTCACCAGGCTCCTCTGTCCATGGAATTCTCCAGACAAGAATACTGCAGTGGGTAGCCATTCCCTTATTCAGGGGATCTTTCCAACCCAGGGATTGAACCTGGGTCTCTCGCATTGCAGTTTATTGTCTGGGTTACCAGGGAAGCCCCTGCTGCTGCTGCTAAGTCACTTTAGTCATGTCCTACTCATGTTCAAAGCACAGTTGGAAGTTCTTATCCCTTGTGCCATCTTTTTCATCATTCCCACCCCTCAAATGCCCAATTTATTCCACATCCTCTCTCTCTGGACCCTTTGCATCTACTCAATTACAACACATGCTGCTCTTATTTCTGTTAAAAATATACATTTTGCCAAAAGCTATGCCAGTAGCTAGGGATATATCAATGAACAGTACCATCAAAGTCGTGATCATCATTGAACTCAGTCTTGCTAGGGGTCAGGACAGCCTACCCCAAGATATACCACACTGGCATATTATTTTGCATTGAAGTCACAGCTGGTGTGGGGCAACATGTTTTTTTAATAAAACAGCAGCAGCAACAACAATACTCTAACCCTCTTCTTTCCCCTGAAAGCAGGAAATAAATCTTCCATGCTAAAGGTCCCCTCCCTACACTAACATCCTTATCACCAGAGATAGGGAATTCAAGGCTAAGAAACCTGTATAACCTGTTACTCCCTCATTAGCTTGCAACCCAAAGCACAAACCCCTATGTTTTGTTAAATCTTTACAAATAATTGTTAAGATAATTTATATGAATGGTCTGCTTTGGTCACTTTGTAGGTCCTATTTGTATGACACCTCCATATATACAAATTAAACTAGCTTTTTTCTGTTAATCTGTCTTGTGTCAATTTAATTAATCCAGCCAAAGAACCAAGAAGGGCAGAGAAGAAATTTACCCCTCCCGACACTCCCTAGCAATAAAAACAAATATTAAACAATCACCAGTTGTATGTGTTATTAAGAAAAAAAAATATTTTGTGTTTTGAAAATATAGTTGTTGACTTTAACCAAGTCAATGGTCATTTGTGTTGACTATAATATAATTATAATCAGAGAAGAGTGAGTTAGGGTAAACATTCTTCTTTTGACATAGATCAATTACCAGAACTCAGGACTACACAGCCTCCACCAAGGTCATGATCGATACCCACTCATTTGAGGCAGGAGCAAGAACCCTGTGAACCTGTGATGTTTTGACTGATAAGAAATAGATATATCTGGTATTATACCTTTTATTGGTCCAGAATCCTAAAACCCTTAGACTTTCCTGTGTTAAGAGCCATCAAGGTTTATTTTTTTATGTTAATGACTTTCCAAAATGCCTTAGGTAACCTGAGGAAGGGTCCTGGTTGCCAGGAGAACCAACCCAAGTTAGAGGGTTGAAGCTTAAGTCTCTAAGGAGAAGGAAGAGGCTGGAGGTTGAATCAATCACCAATGGCCAAGGAGTTAATCAATTATGCCTCTGTAATCCAACATTCATAAAAAACCAAAAGACAAGGTTCGGAGAGCTTGGGAGCTGGACAATGCATACAGCTTCACAGCGACTGAAGCTCCTGCATGGGGACCTCCTGGACCTCATGGATCTCCTGGACCTCACGCATGAGGACCTCCTGGACCTCACGCTATGTATGTCTTCATCTAGCTTTTCCTCTGTAACCTTTATCATCTCCTTTGATAAACTGGAAAGCATGTGTGTCTCCTGGAGTTCTGATAGCCGCTCTAGTAAATTTAGTCTAATGGAAACTCCCACCTACAGCTCACGTGTCAGAAGCACAGGGGATAAACTGGGCTTGCAACTGGTGTCTGTAGTGTGTGCCTGTTGGGGGAGGCAGTCTTGTGGGACTGAGCCCCTAACTTGTAGAATCTGAAGCTATCACCAGGTAAATAATGTCAAGACTGAATTAAGTTTTAGGACACCCAGCTGGTGTTACAGAGAATTGCTTGGTGTGGGAAGAGTTTTCACTCATTTAGTGATGAGCAGTAGGTACTCGAAGTGAAGTGAAGTTGCTCAGTCGTGTCCGACTCTTTGTGACCCCAGGGACTGTAGCCTACCAGGCTCCTCCGTCCCTGGGATTCTCCAAACAGGAATACTGGAGTGGGTTGCCATTTCCTTCTCCAGGAGATCTTCACAGCAGTGAATTACAGTGTAGGGTTTTTCCTACATAGGAATGAAAGGCCTGAGGTTTTCCTTTTCTAGAGCCTTAAAGCTAGGTTGAAACTTCTGGGATGACTGAGGTCTGATGTAAAGAAACAGGATTTTTATACAAGTCTGGCCTGACTGGCATCTAGAAGCAGATAAAAATGTTATCCCTGTGTATGAACTAAGGACCTATAGCTGCAGAATAGATAGTCCAAAGTACTCATAGGTGGAGATCTTGAAAAGAGAAAGTCAAAGGAACTAATTCAAAGCTTGAGAGGGAGTCCTGGGTGCACTGCCAATTTCGGCCTATGCCTCTAGCAGAGAGGAGACTTGCACGAAGATATTGTGTGTGTGGGTGTGTTAAATGAATGAATAAATGAATTAAAGGATGAGTGAACAAAAATGCATGACTTAGAGATTCAAAACTGACAAAATGAAATTTGATTATTTGTAGTAATATGGATGGACCTAGAGTCTGTCATACAGAGTGAAGTTAGAAAAAGAAAAACTAATACCATATATTAACACATATACTGAGTGACTGAACTGATGGACCTTAGAAAAATGGTATGATGAACCTATTGGCAGGGCAGGGCTAGAGACACAGACACTGAGAATGGACTTGCGGACACAGCAAGGGAAGGAGAGAGTGGGATAAATTGGGAGAGTAGTGTGGACATCTGTACGACACTGCCATGCGGAAAAATAGCCAGTGGGAAGCTGCTGTGTAGCTCAGTGCTCTGTGATGACCTAGAGGCGGGGGGGGGATGGGCAGGTGATGAGAGGCAGGCTCAAGAGGGAGAGGATATACAGATAATTGATTCACATTGTCGTACAGCAGAAAGTAACACAACACTGCAAATCAATTACACTCCAATTAACAAATAAACAATGTAAGTGAATATGTAAATGATCAAGAGATTGAGAGAGTCTTGAATGAGTTAATGACTAACTTGATAAATTGTAAGAAAGCTGATAAAGGAATATGTGAATGAATAAATATGAACAAGGAGAAGAAGTGAATATGAAAATGAATATGTAATTGACCAAAGGAATATGTACAAGAACCTATTTAAATCAATTTTTCCACTAGAAAAAAAAATTATTTTGTAGGAATTAGTGCTCAGAAGGGTTTGATTTAGCTGCCTGAATCACAGTCATAAATTCTGAACTGTACTCTCACCTCAAGAAGACTTTAGTTCTGTGATGTCTGAGGTTTGATTCTTCTTTATCTTCTGAGATTGGAATTTGAGGGATTTTCAGCAAGATGGCCTGGGCGTATTGGCAAAACCTCTTTTGCTATCCAGTTCTACTGAGATGAGAAAAACAGCAGGAACTGTGAGCTAGCTGGTTTCACCAGGTGAGAGTTGATAAAGAAAGTTGATAAAGTTGATAAAGAAAGTTGATAAAGAGAGTTGATAAAGAAAGTTGATAAAGAGAGTTGATAAAGAAAGTTGATAAAGGAATATGTGAATGATTAAATATGAACAAGGAGGAGAAGTGAATATGAAAATGAATACGTAATTGACCAAAGGAATATGTACAAGAACCTATTTAAATCAATTTTTCCACTAGAAAAAAAAATTATTTTGTAGGAATTAGTGCTCAGAAGGGTTTGATTTAGCTGCCTGAATCACAGTCATAAATTCTGAACTGTACTCTCACCTCAAGAAGACTTTAGTTCTGTGATGTCTGAGGTTTGATTCTTCTTTATCTTCTGAGATTGGAATTTGAGGGATTTTCAGCAAGATGGCCTGGGCGTATTGGCAAAACCTCTTTTGCTATCCAGTTCTACTGAGATGAGAAAAACAGCAGGAACTGTGAGCTAGCTGGTTTCACCAGGTGAGAGTTGATAAAGAAAGTTGATAAAGTTGATAAAGAAAGTTGATAAAGAGAGTTGATAAAGAAAGTTGATAAAGAGAGTTGATAAAGAAAGTTGATAAAGGAATATGTGAATGATTAAATATGAACAAGGAGGAGAAGTGAATATGAAAATGAATACGTAATTGACCAAAGGAATATGTACAAGAACCTATTTAAATCAATTTTTCCACTAGAAAAAAAAATTATTTTGTAGGAATTAGTGCTCAGAAGGGTTTGATTTAGCTGCCTGAATCACAGTCATAAATTCTGAACTGTACTCTCACCTCAAGAAGACTTTAGTTCTGTGATGTCTGAGGTTTGATTCTTCTTTATCTTCTGGAATTTGAGATTGGAATTTGAGGGATTTTCAGCAAGATGGCCTGGGCGTATTGGCAAAACCTCTTTTGCTATCCAGTTCTCAGAGGTTAAAGCATTTGCCTCCAATGCGGGAGACCTGGGTTCGATCCCTGGGTTGGGAAGATCCCCTGGAGAAGGAAATGGCAACCCACTCCAGTATTCTTGCATGGAGAATCCCATGGACGGAGGAGCCTGGTAGGCTACAGTCCACGGGGTCGCAAAGAGTCGGACACGACTGAGCGACTTCACCTTCACCTTCTACTGAGATGAGAAAAACAGCAGGAACTGTGAGCTAGCTGGTTTCACCAGGTGAGAGTCTCTCATGAGGTGTGAGACTCACAGACCTTAGTTAGGAAATACACCAACGTCTGTTCTTTAAAGCTTAAGAATTTTTTTTTTTCCATTGTGAAAAGTAATGTCTTATTCAAATGAATGTACGCTTCTTTTTTTCTTCTCAAATTCTTTTTTTTTTTCCTTCTCAAATTCTGCCAGAGATTGAGATATAAACCAAGCACCTCATTCTCAGTTTGTGCTGACAGATAGTACTGCCAAGGGGATTTTGGTATTCTCATGTCAGATAGTGACTATCATATGTGGCCTTCAAGTCTTCCACATTTTTATAATATCTCTTGGGATTTGTAATAAAAACACACCTACCGAGTCAATATGCTTAGAAGTATAATCTTGAGTCCTGCAACTGCAGCCATGAAATTAGAAGACGCTTACTCCTTGGAAGAAAAGTTATGTCCAACCTAGATAGCATTTTCAAAAGCAGAGACATTACTTTGCCGACTAAGGTCTGTTTAGTCAAGGCTATGGTTTTTCCTGTGGTCATGTACGGATGTGAGAGTTGGACTGTGAAGAAGGCTGAGCGCCGAAGAATTGACGCTTTTGAACTGTGGTGTTGGAGAAGACTCTTGAGAGTCCCTTGGACTGCAAGGAGATCCAACCAGTCCATTCTGAAGGAGATCAGCCCTGGGATTTCTTTGGAAGGAATGATGCTAAAGCTGAAACTCCAGTACTTTGGCCACCTCATGCGAAGAGTTGACTCATTGGAAAAGACTGTGATGCTGGGAGGGATTGGGGGCAGGAGGAGAAGGGGATGACCGAGGATGAGATGGCTGGATGGCATCACTGACTCGATGGGTGTGAGTCTGAGTGAACTCCGAGAGATGGTGATGAACAGGGAGGCCTGGCATGCTGAGATTCATGGGGTCGCAAAGAGTCGGACACGACTGAGCAACTGAACTGAACTGAACTAGGTGGATATCGTTGGCAAGTTTTAACGTGAAGATTTATATTGTTTATATTCTTAAGAACTGGTCCTCAGTGAAGAGAGCTTGGAGGCTCCACTGTACAGAATTCCTTCAAAGGGAGGTTTGTCTATCAATATGCTACCTTCAATGACTGGCTCTTGAATGGATTAAGTTCCTCTCAGTAGGTTTCCATTGATAATGAAGCATACTTTTGTCTTACCCTGGCCTGAGAATCTTATACTCCTGTTTTGGTAGATTCTTTTTTTTGGCATGGTTTTTCTTATTTTGTAGATTTAAACACGTGCTCTAATCAGTCTCCTCTTTCTAGTGTTTTAGTGGTTATGCTAATAATTACAAACACAATGAACACAAAGTCCTCAGTTAACACCTATTTTCATTCCAATGATGAACAGTATGATGGACTTCAAAATACTTTTACTCTTACCACTCCTCCCCAATATGTGTTATTGTTGCTGGTATTTAAGTTGCATCATAGATGGTTTTCGCTTTTTAAACTCAAATTAAACACTATTATTGTTTTTCAGATACTCAGTGTTTGTTTGGACAAGCTCAAACATTTGCTGTTTCTTTACATTATGAACCTTATTACTGGATTTATTTTTTTCCTATATGTACATCCTTTCCAAGTTTATTTTATGAGAATTTATTCATAATCTATTCATTGTTTATATAAAAATGTCTTTACTTCAGCCAGATTCTTAAAGGATGGTTTTGCTGGAAATACAACCTAACCAACCAACTTTTTTCAGCACTTTGAAAATATTTTTTCTATTTTCTTCAATGACTCTAACCATAGTCGATTTCTATTTCTTGTCATTGTAATTTCAGTGCCAGCATCCATACATTTATTTTGACTTGAATTAAAAAAATTCGATTGCAACAGCCTATCACATTGGGAAAAATAATAAGATTTTATTAACATAAAGTCTCTGACCTGGTATGCTTTCTTTGTAAACTGGAGTTACTAGTGTGCTTTTGATAGAGTTATGAGAATTAGATGAGTTAATATGCATATAATGTGGGCCTTTAGTAGTTCCTCAACAAATTGTATTTACTACTAATAGAGAAACTTGCATATTTCACTGTAATTAGTTCATAGTGTTTCTGCAAGAGTGAGTTCACACAAGGTGTTTAAAAGCACCTGATTTAATATTCAAGGAATCCCAAATTGATACTAAAATATAAGCAATTCCAACTCTGAAGGGTTAGACATTCCAGATACTCTGACATAGGATAACAGGACAGGCAAGAATGATCCATACAATGCTCATTGCAATGTTAAAACTTGAGTAAAACATCTGTCAGCTATTGGCTAACTTTTAACATGAAAAATTACCCAGGAGTCCTCCCCAGAACACTACAGAAATGCATCAGGTTGTATTGCAAATATTAGATAAAATAAACAAACTGGTATTTTTTCTGAAGCCTTTTTTGTGCTTTCCTAAATCCCAACATGCCTTTATTGTTTTTAAATGTAGCAAATATAACTCCCCTCGGCTTTGGAGGATAATGATGCAATACTAGTGATTAATACCATAATTAACGGCTTAAGTTTCTACAATTTCTTATCCCCTATAGGTTTCAAAAATCTTGGCTTGCTATCATCTGCAGATTTTCTGACTACCACATACTTCAAAGACCTATAAAGTTTCTGAAAAACAGCTGCTAATAACTGTGCTTTAATGGGGGCCAGAAAAAGAAGAGTCTACTTCACTGAAGTGCAACTGGAGACTGGAATTTTGGAGTGGGTATATAACTCCCTTTGGACTCCTGGCCCAAGGCTCAAGTTTCAAGGACCTACTGAATAGCACAGGGAACTCTGCTCAATGTTATGTGGAAGCTTGGATGGGAGGGAGTCTGGAGGAGAATGGATATATGTATGGCTGAGTCTCTTTGCTCTTTACCTGAGACTATCACAGCATTGTTAACCGGCTATACTCCAATATAAAATGTTTAAATTAAAAGAATAATTCTCTGTGTATTATAAAACATGGAATGATGTACATTTAAGAGTTAGAAATAATGTCATTCCAATTCCTCCTCTCACAAGTGAAAAAAAAAAGACTTAATGAAGGAGATGGGCTTATAATAAATTAGCAATGCTGGGAGGTGGAGTCTAGGTAGCCCTATCGTCTTTCTGGTTAGGACTCTTGATTACGCTGGACTCCACAGAGAGGTCTTGCTGACCCTGGTACAAGGGATTAGATAAGCCAATTAGTCAGTTTACCTTGACAGGTAAACTGACTAGCAATATGCATCAACAATAATACAAGTCCTGGGAATCAGATGAATTGAACACAAGCTCTGCCTTCAAGGATTGGAATAACAACAGCTGAGATGTACTGAGGGTTTATTATATGCTGAGCAGAATTTTTTAAAAATATTTTTGTTTATTTATTTGGCCATGCCAGGTTGTAGTTGCAGCACGCAGAATATAGCTCCCTGACCAGGAACCAGACCCAGGTCCCCTGATTTGGGAGCACGGAGTCTTAGCCACTGGACCACCAAGGAAGTGCCCTGAGCAGACTTCCAGTGCATTATTTACACACACAGACACTTGTATGTGTATATATCCATTTAATGTCTACAACTACCCTGCAAAGGTGATGTACATACATACTGAGCACTCAATGCACATTTCCAGAATTAAAAATACTGCAGTGTTTCAATCACTCCTTCTTCTTTTGAGAAAACTGTAGATACACAGACACTTGCAAGAAATAATGCAGACTGATCCCATGTACTGTTTAGCTAGTCTCTCACAATGGCAGTATCTTGCAGTATCACAATCGAAAAATTGACAGTGATACATTTTGTTACCAGCAAAGCCCATTCACAATTCCCAGCAAAATAAAAATAGATCCCAGGTAATAAAATTATATCTAACTTTTTTTTTTCCTTTTCCTTTGTGCTTCGTCTAGTTTCACTTGCTCATAGGATGTTGCGTGCAGCGACCTCCACCCTGTGCTTGGACCAGAGTTACGAACGTGAGGGGTGGAGGCCGGCCCATGCAGTGAGGGCGTGTGCTGAAGCACTGTGTGTGGCAGTACAACTCAAGATAGCGGCACCAGGCCTTGTGCAGAAAGGCTCTATGGTCCTGCAAGTAGCAAAAGCTGCTTCGAGGCGAGAACTCCATCCCTCCCCACTCAGGAGACTCCTACAGGCTGATCCTGATAAAGCTGATCCCTATTAAGCAGCTCCACCTGTACCCTATCACGGAGAGCATGGACTCTATTGCAGGAGCTGGCACCTCTGAGTTCAGTCAAAGAACTTTGCTTCTGAACCAAACTCCAGCTCACTCTACTGGCGCAAGCAATACCTGCAGGAGGACGTTTGATGGGAGCCAACTCAAAAGGGTCAGTAACAGTTTGTGTGTGTTTAGATGTGTATAATTTTATCACGAGTGTAGGTTTGCATATATACCACCACAGTCAAACAGCAATTTGATCACCACGTGTTCCTCCTATAGCTCTTTTTACCCCATTATATTATCCTTTAATAAACACATTTACTTCTATTCCTCCAACACCATCTTCATCCCAAATCCCTGGAAATCCCTTCATCTCTTTACATTTACCATTTGAAAATATTGTATACATGGAATCGTGCAGTATATAGCCTGTTGGAATTTGTTTTTTGCTCTGTGTGTGTGGTTTTTTTTTCTTTTGCTTGTTTGATTTTTACTTCAAGATTTACCAAAGTTGTATCAACAATTATATTTGTTTTCATTGCTGAGTCATATTCCATAGTATGGATGTACCACAGCTGTTAAGAATATCTATGTATTTTTTTTTATTAACGGGATCATAACTGTTCATTCTCAAGGATAAATGCCCAAGGGTACAGTTGTTGGGTCATATGATAACTGCATATTTACTTTAATAAGGTACTGCCAAATGGTTTTCCAGAGTGGCTGTGTCATTTCAGACTTTCACCAGCGGTATATGAGTGATTGGTTTCTCCACATTCTCAGTAGCATATAACACTTATTATACTGGTTTGGATAATGTAGCTGGGACACAGGGTGGTCAAATAACCCCAGTTATTCACTCAACAGGTATTTGTTGAGCCAAATACCACTCTATGTGCTAAGGATACAACAGTAAATAAAACAAAACTCTCTGTCCCTGTGGAAGAGATGTTCCAGTGAAAACGATAAGCAATGTATAAAAGAAAGCCAAATAGTAAAAACCAGAGAATGTTACACAGTGACAAGCTCTAAGGACAATAACCAAGTAGGGAAAGGGGAATGGGGCATTTTGGGTAGCTTTTAACTTTTAAAAAGGGTTGGCCGTGCGGGTAACTTTCTGGTAAAGATCAGAGGAAGTAAGGGGACCAGGCTTCTGGGCATTGCAAGAAAGCACTCTGGAGACAGAGGGAACAGCAAGTATAGTAGACCCCCCGGCCTCTTATTCACAGGGGGATATGATGGTCCAAGCCCTCCAGTGGGTGCCTGAAATCTCAGATAGTACAAACCCTAAGTATATCGTTTCCTTCTATACGGACATACCTATGGTAAAGTTTAATCTATAAATTAAGCACAGTAACAGATCAACAACAACAACTAGTAATAAAATAGAACACCTGTAGCAGAACACTGTGACAAAAGCTATGTGAGTGTGGTCTCTCTCTCAAAATACGGCACTCACCCTTCTGGTGATGATGAGCTGCGATGAATGGTATGGGCTGCTACTGACCTTCTGCTGATAACGGCAGGAGAGTCAGCTGCTTCAGGAGGTCTCGTTTCTCTTCTTCAGTTTCATAGAGGGAAGCTCTGCCCTAATGGGAGAGCTTGGCAACCTCAGCACATGATATTTTTCTTTCCTTATTAAGTCAAGAACTTTCATCTTTTCACCTAATGGAAGCACTCTGTGGCTCCTCCTTGGCAAATCTGAATTGCCAGCATCACTCCTCTTGCGCTTTGGCGCGTTACCGAGCGAAAGAACGGTTCCTTGACCACAAGCCCTGACGCCGCGGGCGTCGCTCTGGTAACCGAAAGGGCTGCTGGGAAACTAAGGGACGCGGGCTGCGGAGGACAGGGAGGCGTCAGGGCCCCGGGAGAACCTCGCGAGACTTCCTCACGCCGCTCAGCGCATTCCTGCAGGGAAAGTTCAGTTCAGCTCAGTCGCTCAGTCGCGTCCGACTCTTTGCGACCCCATGAATTAGGAACAGTTTATTTCCGTTTAATGTTTTCAAAGCATGGTTGACCGTGGGTAACTGAAACCAAGGAACGTGAAACTGCAGGGCAGGGGGGCCTACTCCACCCAGCCCCATACCGGAGCCGCTTGGGGAGTGGGAGGCTCCTTGAGGGGTCTCTGGAGGCTGGACCGAGGGAACGCGGTGTGGGAGGTGGCAGGT
Source organism: Cephalophus harveyi (assembly GCA_006410635.1). Taxonomy (NCBI): domain Eukaryota; kingdom Metazoa; phylum Chordata; class Mammalia; order Artiodactyla; family Bovidae; genus Cephalophus; species Cephalophus harveyi. The sequence continues at coordinate 102,231 of SJYT01002035.1, read as the reverse complement.
GGGCAGATCAGGCGGGGCGATGCTCATTTTGGGACCGACACTGGATTTTACTGAGAGTCACCAGTGGGTTTTGAGCAGAGGAATGACTTCATATGACTATGTACTTTCTAAATGTCTATTTTAATTTATTTATTTGTATGCGCCGAGTCTTCGTTGCAGCTTGTGGGATCTAGTTGTCTGACCAGGGATCTGGTCTAAGCCCTTTGCTTTGCGAGCACCGAGTCTTAGCCTCTGGACTTCCAGGAAGCCCATGAGTGTTTTTACAGGATCATAGTTCTGTCTTTACCCAAGATTCTATAACCAAGAACCGGAAGAGGCTAGAATGCCTCAGGCTTTAGTAGAGAAGGAAAAAAATAGCACTTTATAACAATACCACTTGGCAGGGGACGCTGTGGAGATTTTATGAACTAGGAGAGACTTGGGAAGGGACCGTCTCTACCCTGCAAGGAGAGGGTGCTGCTCGTTGTCTCCCATCTGCCTGCTTATCAGCTTCCAGGCGAGGGCCAAACACAGCCGGTGATAATCACTACTGCTCTCTCCCCTTCATCCTTTCCGGTTCCCACTTCTCTCTGCTTCTCTCTCCTCTTCTCTCCTTCCTCCAAGTCTTTTCTTTGAGAAAGTGGAGTTTCGGGCAATCTGTAAATCTGTAAAGGAAGCTTTCTTATTGCCCTTCTTCTGATCACTTCGTTAAAAGCGTAACATGTATGAACTAGCAGCTTCTCCTGTCAACACTGGGAGCTCAGAGGATACTTCATTAAGCTTCATTTTTCTCCAATAGTTGTTAACTATAAAAATCCATTTGCAGTACAGCCGGTGATAATCACTACTGCTCTCTCCCCTTCATCCTTTCCGGTTCCCACTTCTCTCTGCTTCTCTCTCCTCTTCTATCCTTCCTCCAAGTCTTTTCTTTGAGAAAGTGGAGTTTAGGGCAATCTGTAAATCTGTAAAGGAAGCTTTCTTATTAGCCTTCTTCTGATCACTTCATTAAAAGCTTAACATGTATGAACTAGCAGCTTCTCCTGCTGTCAGCACTGGAAGCTCAGAGGATACTTCATTAAGCTTCATTTTTCTCCAGTAGTTGTTAACTATAAAAATCCATTTGCAACTTACTCAGAGCCTCCTGCACTGTGAAATGGATCAGTGAATAATTAATAATTAATTAATAATCACTACCCCACTTGAGGTGCAGTGATCAGAGGAAATAGCACGTGTGAAAAATAGTGCTAGATGATCGCATGTAAAATGACACCCTCTCACTAATTTAATAATAGTGCACAGTAATTTCAAACTTAAACAGGAAAGTTGCAAAGAACATTATGAAGAACATCTGTATCCTTTTCACACAGTGTTGATTTGCTAGGGGTACTAAAACGAAGTACCACAGAATGGATGGCTTAAACAATAGAAGTTCACTGTCTGGAGAGTCAAAGATCAAGTCTAAAATCTGAAATCACAGTGTATGCGGGGTAGATTCCTTCTGAGGGCTTGTGAAAGAAGGGTCTGTCCCAGGTCCTTCTCCTTGGCTTACAGATGGTGGTCTTCTCCTTTTGTCTCTTTACACTTCTTCCTCTGTGTGTCTGTGTCCAGATTTCCTCTTCTTGTAAAGACATCAGTCATATTGATTTAAGGCCCACCCTAATGACCTCCCTTTAATTTCATTATCTCTTTAAAGACCTTATCTTGAAATAAGGTCACATTCTGAAGGTGCTGGGGCATAGGACGTCAACATGTGAATTTAGAAAGGGGAACGTCATTCAACCCATGGATTTTCCTCCTTTGCTCTCTCTTCTCTCCTCAAACCCATTGTTGTTATTCTTTCTGAACCATTGGAGAGCAATAGCAGGTATAACCCCCTGCCCATGACTCCTTAATTCTCCAGTATGTATACCTCCCAGGCAAAGACAGACTTTTGCATTGCCACACAACAACTCTCCAAATCAGAAAATCAATCTTGACACAGAACTACCATCCAATCTATTATCCATACTCCATGCAAATTTCGCCACGGTCTCAACAGTGTCCAATTTGTTCTTCTGGCCAAGGAGCTTCTTCAGAAATATGTTGCTTTAGTTAACAGCTCTCATCACTCCCCTTCAGCCTGAAACAGTGGTTTAGACTTTCTCTGTCCTTTCTCTAACAGTTTTTAAGAGCACAATCTGTTCAATTTGTAGGACAAGCCTCAACCAGAGTCCGTTATTTCCTTGGGGCCTAACATAGGCCATGCTTTCTTGAGAGAAGCAACAGAGACCTTGCGTTGTTTTCTTCTCAGTGACTCACGTCAGGAGACACATGATATTGACTGGTCCCACCAATGGTCACAACCTGGATCACCTGGTCATAGTGCTAACTGCCAGATTGCCCTACAGTGAGGTCACCATGTTCTCTCTGTAGTTGATGAGTCTTCGAGGGGTGGATATTCAGAAATTACTCTGGTATCTTGTTTTCCTCCAGAACCCCACCCACTGCCTTAGCATCCATTGATAGAAAGTCACTCAGTTGTGTCCACCTCTTGCAATCCCATGGACTGTAGCCAGCCAGACTCCTCTGTCCATGGAGCTCTCCAGGCAAGAATACTGGAGTGGGTAGCCATTCCCTTCTCCAGGGGATCTTCCTGACCCAGGGATCGAACTTGGGTCTCCTACATTGCAGGGAGACTCTTTACCATCTGAGACAAATTCTGCCTAAATCAATCCAGACTGTGATGATAGCCAAGTAGTGATTTTTCCATTTCCATTATTCCTTCTACATGTATCAGTTGGCATCTTTCTCAAAGAATTCCCCTGTGGTTCACCTGGTGATGAATCTGTCGGCCATGCGGGAGACCTGGGCTTAGTCCCTGGATTGGGAAGATCCCCTGGAGAAGGAAAAGTCTATCCACTCCAGTATTCTAGCCTGGAGAATTCCTTGGACTGTATTCATGGGATCGCAAAGAGTCAGACATGACTGAGCAACTTTCACTTTCAGTTTTTCTCAAGGAATAAATATCCCCTCACCCTGTTCATTTATATTTTTATTTGTATCAAGTATGGACTCATGAATACCAGTTACTTTCATGAGTTGTTATATGTCACTCTCACTATTTATTTCGATGCTTAATTGTCCCGTCTTTGGTCCTTGGGAGCAACTGCTAGCTGATTCCTATATCTTTTTGACATGCCTTGTATTCTTTCAACCTTTCCTTACTTTATGGCAAAACAAGATAACCTACAATCACTTTTCCTTTCTTAGCTCTGGAAATATCATTCTTTCTTGTGAAGTAAGATATTTAGAAGCCAAGATCATCTGGGTATTCAGTGTGTTCATCACTATTTTTCTGCCATTGCTCAATGAACTCTTGATGGACAGAGGTAGGAAAATATATATGCATGTCATTGTATGCATGAATATATATATACACATGCATGTATGTGTGCCTGTCTATACGCATAAGTATACAGATATGTGCATGCTGTCATTTCAGTCATGTCTGACTCCTTACAGCCCTATGGACAGTAGCCCACCAGGCTTCTCTATCCATGGGATTCTCCAGGCAAGAATACTGGAGTGGGTTACCATTTCCTCTTCCAGGGGATCTTCCCGAGCTAGGGAAAACTGTGTCCCCTGTGTTGCCAGTGGGTTCTTTAGCACTGAGCCACCAGGGAAGCCCACACACATGCATACATATATGCTTTAACATGTATACGCATACCTACATGAGTTCGTGGCAATCCTCTGGGTGTTTCTGAATACCCACAAATTTCTTGTCGCTCTTTCCACCAAAGAGAAAATTCATGTCCCCCTCACTTGAGCCTGGGTTAACCTCTGACTCATATGTAGTTCCATGGTTATGGCAGAAATGATGCTACGTGATTTCTGAGGCCAGTGCAGGAAAGACCATGCAGGTTCTGCCTTGTTCACCAGAATGCTTGCACAGAAGCCCCGGGCTAGCATGGGAGAAGCTCAGCCACCTGGGGGTCCCAGATGACTGCAGCCCACTGTGCCCAGGCTACCCCAGTGGAGGCCCCAGACACCAGGGAGCCAGGCCATTCTGTGCCCTCTTACATTTGCCTGGATTCCTGACCCACAGGACCTGCAAATAGAAAACGCGATTGCTATATGCAACTCAGTTTCAGGAAGGTTTGGCATGTAACTAGAACAACTTCTAATACCTCAAGCTTCTTTCTAGATTTCACCCTATTTATGTTTCTAAATCATTTTTTCAACATTGAGAAAACTGGATGTCATTATTCTCAAAATATTTACACTTTTGCTCAGTCGTTTGCTTCGTGTAAGCAATCTCCCCACCGTCCTGGTTTCATCTTCACCTGCCCCCATCTGCTCCCTTGGCCACTAGGTATCCTCCTGCACCTCCCCCACCACAGCACACACTCACACGAGCACCTGTGATCAGCCATGCTCTGCGGATGCTGCCACGACCCCATCTCTCCGCAACTCTACTTCCTCAGCTGCAGGGCATGCATTTGCTTCTGTGAAGAAGGCAGAAGAGAAGAAGGAAAGGAAGAAGGTAGAAGGAAGAGACATTCTGTTGTTATTCTGATTATATCACTGCTGTAATAGCATAGCGGTTGGGAAGTTACAGCTATGCAGACATTGGTACAGCTGTGGTGTGGTCTCCAGCATATAAAAGACACTTGACTGGAAACCTTGTCTTGAATGAGTTTCTCCTCGCATTTTTCTAACGGTGTCCTCTCTCTGACTTTCAGCTCCTTGCTTATCCAGGGGTCTCCTTTTCTTTTGACTTGCTTGCTGTCTCATTTGAACTGCCTTTCATTGTCACTGTGGTTTATAGTTTTCCAGGCTAGCTTCATCCTGAGGGCAGAGAAGGTTGGTAAGGAGAGCATAGTATGCTCTCCTCGATCACCCTCAGGAGTGCCTGAACAAGACTCTACAAGGGACTGGGGATTGCACAAGAGTGGGTGAGAGTGGGAGCCAGAGGAATCCTTATTACGCACAAAATGACCCTGTTTTTACAAACTCAAGAGCAGCTCGTGTAATACACATGCACTCTGAAACTGAGAGTGTTGTTCATCAAGTGTGTAGTCTTTCTTTTCATGCTGAGAGAGCTGAATTAGAATCCTGGTTCGCTCTTGTTCAGTTCAGTCACTAAGTCATGTCGGACTCTTTCCGACCCCATGGACTGCAGCAGGCCTTCCTGTCCATCACCAACTCCCAGAGTTTACTCAGACTCATCTGCATTGAGTCGGTGATGCCATCCAACCATCTCACCCTCTGTCGTCCCCTTCTCCTCCTGTCTTCAATCTTTCCCAGCATTGAGGTCTTTTCAAATGAGTCAGTTCTTCACATCAGGTGACCAAAGTATTGGAGTTTCAGCCTCAACATCAGCCCTTCCAATGAATATTCAAGACTGATTTCCTTTAGTGGAAATGGACTGGTTGGATCTCCTTGCTGTCCAAGGGACTCTCAAGAGACTTCTCCAACACCACAGTTCAAAAGCATCAATTCTTCAGTGCTCAGCTTGCTTTATAGTCCAACTCTCACATCCATACATGACTACTGGAAAAACCATAGCTTTGACTAGATGGATCTTTGTTGGCAAAGTAATATCTCTGTTTTTTTAATATTCTGTCTAGGTTGGTCATAACTTTTCTTCCAAGGAGTAAGCATCTTCTAATTTCATGGCTGCAGTCACCATCTGCAGTGATTTTGGAGCCCCCCAAAATAAAGTCAGCCACTGTTTCCGTTGATTCCCCATCTATTTGCCATGAAGTGATGGGACCAGATGCCATGATCTTCATTTTCTGAATGTTGAGTTTTAAGCCAACTTTTTCACTCTCCTCTTTCACTTTCATCAAGAGGCTCTTTAGTCTTTCTTCACTTTCTGCCATAAGGTTGGTGTCATCTGCATATCTGAGGTTATAGATATTTCTCCTGGCAATCTGGATTCCAGCTTGTGCTTCATCCAGCCCAGCATTTCTCATGATGTACTCTGCATATAAGTTAAATAAGCACAGTAACAATATACAGCCTTGACATACGCCTTTCCTGATTTGTAACCAGTCTGATGTTCCATGTCCAGTTCTAGCTGTTGCTTCTTAGCCTGCATACACTTTCTCAGGAGGCAGGTCAGGTGATCTGGTATTCCCATCTCTTGAAGAATTTTCCACAGTTTGTTGTGATCCATACCATCAAAGGCTTTGGCATAGTCAATAAAGCAGAAGCAGATGTTTTTCTGTAACTCTTGCTTTTTTGATGATCCAACAGATGTTGGCAATTTGATCTCTGGTTCCTCTGCCTTTTCTAAAACCAGCTTGAACATCTGAAAGTTCATGGTTCACATACTGTTGAAGCCTGGCTTGGATAATTTTGAGCATCACTTTGCTATAGTGTGTGCTGCTGCTGCTGCTGCTGCTAAGTCGCTTTAGTCGTGTCTGACTGTGTGTGACCCCATAGATGGCAGCCCATCAGTCTCCCCCATCCCTGGGATTCTCCAGGCAAGAACACTGGAGTGCGTTGCCATTTCCTTCTCCAATGCATGAAAGTGAAAAGTGAAAGTGAAGTCACTTAGTCATGTCCAACTCTTCGTGACCCCATGGACTGCAGCCTACCAGGCTCCTCCATCCATGGGATTTTCCAGGCAAGAGTACTGGAGTGGGGTGCCATTGCTAGATGAGTACACTTGTGTAATAGTTTGAGCATTCTTTGCCATTGCCTTTCTTTGGGATTAGAATGAAAACTGACCTTTTCTAGTCCTGTGGCCACTGCTGAGTTTTCCACATTTGCTGGCATATTGAGTGCAGCACTTTCACAGCATCATCTTTTAGGATTTTAACTATCTCAGCTGGAATTCCCTCACCTCCACTAGCTTTATTCATAATGACGCTTAAGGCTCACTTGACTTTGCTTTCCAGGATGTCTGGCTCTAGGTGAGTGATCACACTACTGTGGTTATCTGGGTCGTGATTATCTGGCTTGCTCTTGTAGTCTTTGTCAAATCATTTCCTTCTGTTAGCCTTGTGTTCTTTTTTGACAGAATAAGGCTACTACTTCTTACGTTACAGAACTGGTAACTAGAAAATTACTGAAGCGTTCTTATACTTTCCAGTGAGTTTCTTTAAAAAAGAAGTGTCTCATTAAACTACTTTTTTGATCACTTGATTCCTGTAGGCTGTGTTGTGTGGATTCTTAGTTTGTGTTCATGAGTATTTCCCACTGAGTGTTGAGACCAGAAATATAGGTTCTATCCCTGACTCTGGAATAAGTTGAGTTCTTGGTGTTTGTCTTTGCATAAGACCCTTCCCAATGGAGACCCTGAGCTTCCCATGTTTATATTAAGAGACCAGACTATCTTTGGGTCCCAAGTCTGAATTCCAATTAGAAATGCCTGACAAACTTGAAAAAAAAAATACAGATTCCCCTGATATTGCTTAGACTTAATGAATCAGAATATGCACAGTCAGGGCTTGCTTGCTTGTTTTATTCAAGAACTCTGATGTGATTTATGATGTAACCAGGCAGCTAACCCTCACTAGATGATCGAGAGAATCATCTTACAGAAACAACATGACAAGGTAACTGAGGGTTCTATTTAGGGGACAGGTGGGCACAGGTTCAAATCCCAACACCCACTTCCCCATATACTTAGCTAAGTGACCTTGGACAAGTCATTTAAACATTTTCCAGCCTTGTTTGTAGTACAGAGATAAGGATACTATGATCCATGTATAATCTCTGGGTTATCTAAGAGTCCCCCAACAAAGGTGCATACATGTACACTTGGATTTGATCAAATTACTTCCAGCTCCCAAATAGCCTGTGCAAGTCCAAGTCCTGCCCAAGGTTTATAGGAATCCCTGGGAGATAACTTAGTTTCTCTTGATATGATGGTCTACCTACCTCTTCCCCTTGCTGCATTGATTTAGGCATCACTTTTTCCTCCAGTTTATGTAACTGTAACAACACAGTCACTCACATTAGCATGAATAAGTTTAGTAGACTTTACTGAAACATTTGGGGGCTACCCTGGATGGCTGTACGCAGACCTGCATGAATTTCCCTGCTTCTCTGTTTCTTTCTTTTGTTCCCATTCACCCCCTTCATCTTGCAGTGCCTAAAAGCAGGGTGTTGGCTGCTTTTCTTTGGTTTTAATACCAAACATGCATATCCAAAACCATCAAGTTTTCAGGAGAACAAAGCTCTTTCTATCTGACAGGCTTCCCCCTGCTTTGCACGTAGTTGTGATCTGGGGATAGCAAGCAGACACTCTTGGTTTGCTGTCTGCCTTTGTTTCCGTTCTTGTTCCACATGCAGGACACTTAGCACAGTTCTGGCATCTGTGGGTCTCTGATCACGTGTGACACAGCCACACAGATGCAGCCCAGCCACTCCCGCCGTCTGCGGATGTTGCTGCCCTGCACCTGCACAGCCAAGCCACGTTTCTTTTTCTTGGGAATCAGCTGATATCCACTGCTTTCCGCACAGCCAACTTAGTATGTAAATACAAGCATAGTTGGAGAATGATATCTGAGCATGAGGGGTTCAAAAGCCCAAAATCTGACTCTAATACAATGATTACTAACACTGATTACCAACATTAATTGACTTTTTCTTTTTCTTGGGAATCAGCTGATATCCACTGCTTTCCGCACAGCCAACTTAGTATGTAAATACAAGCATAGTTGGAGAATGATATCTGAGCATGAGGGGTTCAAAAGCCCAAAATCTGACTCTAATACAATGATTACTAACACTGATCACCAACATTAATTGATTGCTAATCAGGCACCTTCTTTAAAATTTCTGTCATCCTTTCAAGTATCTGGTTTTTGTTTTTGTTTTTCATTTTTTTTTTCTTTGCATGTAAGAAATTTCCCTGAGGAAATTTTTACATGAAAATTTCCCTCAGGAAATTTCCCTGAGGCTCAGGGAAATTAATGACTGAGTCAGAATTTGAATTCAGGGTGCATTGCTACAAAACCTTGTCTTGCTTCACTGCATCAGATTCTCGTCTAAATAATTCATATAGAGGTCTAATCTTTGTTACATTGCAAAGATGTTAACTGATCTACAAGAAAGGTCATCCATGCACACAGAGATCTAATAATGAAATAATTATAATTTAATGATGATAGGGTTTCTTTGTTCTTCAATAGTTAAATATAGTGAACTTTTATCTGTAACTTCATAGAGCATCCACTTATCTGAAACATAGGTGGTTTAAAAAAGAAATAAAAAGTAACTTCTTGTTTCCCTATATCTTAGTGACTTAACCAGATAATAGAACTGATCAACTCTGTGTTTGTCAGAAAAATGGTGAAAATGGTACCTTGGGCAAAAAATACTTGATTCATATATTTGAGGTCTTATGACTCCAGCAGGTAGACATGAATATTTGTGGCAATTCCTATCTTAACAATTTTTGTGTATGTGTGTGCAATGTAAAAACTTATTATTTCTTTAGTTTTAAAATTTTTGTTGGAGTGTAGTTGCTTTACAGTGTTGTGATAGTTTCTGCTACACGGCGAAATAAATCAGCCCCGTGTGTACACACATGCCCTCCCTTCTGGACATCCCCCCGACCTAGGTCACTGCAGAACGCTGAGTGGGGTTCCCTGTGCTATGCAGTAGGCTATCATTAGCTATCTATTTTACACATAGCAGTGTATGTATGTCAATCCCAATCTCCCAATTCATCCCATCTGCCCCTTCTACCCTCGGTATTCATACATATGTTTTCTAGGCCTGTGTCTCTATTTCTGCTTTGCAAATAGGCTCATCTATACATTTTTAGATTCCACATATATACATTAATATATGATACATGTTTTTCTCTTTCTGGCTTACTTCACTCTATATGAAAGTCTCTAAGTCCATCCATGTCTTTGCACATGGCACAATTTTATTCCTTTTTATGCCTGAGTAATAATCCATTGTATCTATCTGCCACAGAAACTCATGAAGACTATTAGCATTGCACCAAAATATCTTGCTTATAAATTCAATTTAGAAAACTAACATGTACTGAGGTGAATAAAATGGTTATGATATTTAGAAAATACATATCAGAAAGATTTTGTCATAGATACAACTGACATTCATATCTTATTTTACAGTCTATAGAATACCCAGTTATTAACTCATTCCCTCCCCAGAGCAAGAGAAGTCTTATAACCATGATATGATGGATGAATGGATGAGAGGACTCAGGCTCACAGAACTATGCAGGGTTGCTCAGAATGACACAGTTGGTGGAGGACATACCCAGGAATTAACCTGAAGTCTTCTGCCATTAAATTTTACATTCTCGTCATTACGCCATCTGAGAGGGAAGCAGATAAGTGTAAGATTTGGCTATGGTATTGGAGAAAACTCTTGAGAGTCCCTTGGATTGCAAAGGGATCCAACCAGTCCATCCTGAAGGAGATCAGTCTTGAATATCCATTGGAAGGGCTGATGCTGAAGCTGAAACTCCAATACTCTTGCCACCTGATGCGAAGAGCTGACTCATTTGAAAAGACCCTGATGCTGGGAAAGATTGAAGGCAGGAGGAGAAGGGGATGACAGAGGATGAGATGGTTGGATGGCATCACTGACTCAATGGAGATGAGTTTGAGTGAACTCCGGGAGTTGGTGATGGACAGGGAGGCCTGGCATGCTGCAGTCCATGGGGTCACAAAGAGTTGGACACAACTGAGTGACTGAACTGAACTGATACAATTTTTCATAGGCTAAACCTCAGATTAATCAATAGCGAAAAAAAAAAAAACACCAATTGTTCAATCATTCATTTGATTGTTATGTATTTAATTCTCCCAATGCAGGGCAAATGGCAGGCATATCCAGGAATGCACAAGACATAAGGTCCCAACCTGCATGGAGCTTGCAGACAAAAAGGGAAGGGGAACACTGAGTGAGCATATGATCTGCTCACTGGCAAATGCATTGGAAAGAGTAGACAATTAATTTTTAGATCTATGTTAACGTGTCCCTTTGTTTTTGTCAGTAAACTCCAGGATGAGAGGCAGACGTAACCCCGAGGTGCCCTGAGCAAGTGTCTGCGGTAATAGAACAGACGTCAGTGAAACGCTGCTGTCAGACTTCTTTCTCCCAGCCCGGTGGTCTCCTTGGTCTTATGTCTGACAATGCATCTTTTATTGAAACACACCACATGCTAACTTACCCATGGTTCACCAGAGATTTGTGTAACAAAGACATTTGACTGTTTTATTTACTTCCTTTTTAGTCAAAGAAAAGAAACTTATTGGAAATTCTGCAGCCAATAGTCTTTAGAGACGTTGAGAAATCTATTTCCCCATTTCTGGAAACTTCAACATTAAATGCAGATGAGGTTTTTTGGTTTCAAGTTTTTTTTTTTAATTGAAGTATCGTTGATGTACAATAACTTTATATTAGTTTGAGATGTACAGCATGGTGATTTAGCATTTTTACAGATTGTATTCCTTTAAAAGATATTATAAGATGATGGCTATGATTCCCTGTACTCTGTAATACACCCTTGCTGCTTATCTATTTTATAGAGAGTAGTTCGTTGTTCCTCTTATTGCATATTCCTAACTTGCCCCTCCTCACTTCCCTCTCCCTTCTGGTAACCACTAGATGGTTTTCTATGTACTGTGAGTCTGTTTCTGTTTTGTTATATACCTTCATTTGCATTATTTTTTAGACTTCACATTAAAGTGTTATCATGTAGTATTTGTCTTTGATCTATTTTAGTAAGCATAATATTCTTAGTAGGACCATCCATGTTGCTGTAAATGGCAGCATTTCATTTTTATATAATGGAGTAATATTCCATTATAAATCTTCTTTATCCATTTTTCTGCTGATGGATACTTGGGTTGCTTGCATATCTTGACGGCTGTAAATCATGCTGCTGTGAACATTGGGATGCAGACATCCTTTTGAATTAATGTTTTTATTTTATCTGGACTTATACCCAGGAGTGGAATTGCTGGACCATATGGTAATTCTGGATTTCCCTGGTGGCTCAGATGGTAAAGAATCTGCCTGTAATACAGGAGACCCAGGTTCAATTCCTGGGTTGGGAAGATACCCTGGAGAAGGAAATGGCAACCCACTCCAGTATTCTTGCTTGGAGAGCTCCATGGACAGGGGAGCCTGGCAGGATACAGTCCATGGGGTTGCAAAAAGTTGGACATGACTGAGTGACTAATACACGAACATGTGGTAATTCTATTTTTAGCTTTTGTTTTTTTGAGGAGCCTCCATGCTGTTTTTCATAGTGGTTGTACCAATTTATCAAGTATTTAATTTTTTAATGATTATTAAAATACTTTTTAGGTTTTTTATGTATATGAAATAGTGTATGTAAGCTTTATGTATGCTATAAAGCATGATAATATAATCAACACTTAAACTTAGCACCCAGTTCAAGGACAGGAACATGGCCTTTGATCCACCCCTCCTGGGTGTTCCTCCCCATCCGCATCATTGTTTTGTTATTCGTATGGAAATATTTTATAAAAGTCAAATGCTATTCTCTGACTTTTAGCAAAAAGTAGCAGTCCTTTCCCCTTTTCATCACTGAGTCTCACTTCCTGAAGACACAATTTCAACAGTTTCAAAATATTTCTTTGGGTATTTGTTTCCATTTTCTAAATTATGCACTATCTATTTTTAGCCTTAACTTTAGACGTTATCTATTGATCAGCTCTGATAATCTGGCCACTGTCTTACAGTGTACTCCACGGCGTTTCCTTTGCACCAACATGCAGCATACACATTTTACTTCCCTTAACTTTTCAAGACAGTTCTACCACGCTTTTAATTAAATAAACATTTTAGTGTTTATATTATTAGACTGTGTAAATGTTTTCAGAGCTGAGCCATGAAATATAGCAAAAGTACTTCCTCTATTTGTATTAATTTTCTTTTTTGGGTTAACAACTGTCTTAATAATCCATTTGTTCAGGAAATTCTTTTAAGCCTTCAAATATCTACCAGAACAATGAAACTTTATTTCTGTTAAAGAAAAAACTATCCTCATATCTATGTATCAGTCATCTATATGGGTGTGTCTGTACGTGTGTACATGCTGCTGCTGCTGAGTCGCTTCAGTCGTGTTCCGAACGTACATAGGTAAGTAATATATCTATTTTTTGTCTCTTAGAGGTCTTCCTCCTGGAGCCCACCAACGTAACTCTAACTTCTCTCCAGGCTTTTTAAACAGCTCTTACCTTAGATATTCCCTTAGGGCTTCCCTGGTGGCTCAGAGGTTAAAGCGTCTGCCTGGAATGCGGGAGACCGGGGTTCTATCCCTGGGTCGGGAAGATCCCCTGGAGAAGGAAATGGCAACCCACTCCAGTACTCTTGCCTGGAGAATCCCATGGAGGAAGGAGCCTGGTAGGTTACAGTCCATGGGGTCGCAAAGAGTTGGACACGACTGAGCGACTTCACTTCACTGGGTTCTTTTATCTTCAGTGTAGAAGCTAGGATTTTCTGAATCCCAATCTTCTCTTGTTTGCATTTTGGTGCCTTATTTTATCAGGGCATCTGGGCTTCCTGTGTAATTTTTTAGCCCTTGCACATTTTAGCCAGTCCTTATTTTACATTTACATTTGAATATGAGTCTAAAAATTTAGATGTTAGAAATTCTTTATAATTTTAAGGACATTTTTACATTTTGAGAACCGTGGTAGCATTTTGAGGCCGCAAACATTGTATGTGAACCTGATTTCTTCTATTCTCCAAAAACTTTGTGTTCTTCCCAGCATCCTCAGTGTTCCTAATCTTTACCATGTTGAGCCTTGATTTATATAATTATTTCACATTCATATGCATATTTATTTCTTCCCCTCCACCATTATATATTATATATACATATATAATATATATGTAAAACTGAATCACTTTGCTGTACAGTAGAAATTAACACAAGATTGTAAAATCAAGTACACTTCAATAAAATAAATTTTAAAACAAATAATAAAGAAATCTATTTGAATAACAATGATAAAAAGAAATATATCTCTAGCTTTAGAATGCAGAATTAACTATAGTGTGGCAAGAGTAGAAGTTAGAAGTTCGGATAAAAGGGTGGTATTGATGCCCAAGAAAAAAAATGTAGCATGTTTATCGTGTATGAGAGAAAAATGGATTAATTCTAGAAGTGTTAGGTAGAAACAATTCAAAGGGAATTGTTGATGGATTAGATCTGAGATAAGACAAAAAAAATGAGGATTACTGTTCATTCATTCATTCATTTGCCTAAAAGTCTGAGTGCAGTTTACTTTCAAAAGGGAATATATGTAGTAAAGCATGTTGAGACAGGAGAATATCAATAATTTCAATTTAGACATGCGTGTAGTTCATTCAAGTTGAAATTTCTTGTAAGAATTGGATGTACTTTTGAGCCAGCAGTTCTTCTATATTTCAGGTGAACCTAAAATGATAAGCATAACAGGGTTAAATTGGATCCACAAGAGTAGATGAGATGACTCAAAAAGTATGACTCTTGAGGAGGAATGTGAGCCCGGACTTCTCTGAGAAAAATCAGCATTTAGAAGACAGCTAGAGGAAGAGAAACCTCTAGGGGAGTTTGAGACGAAGTCACTAGAGAAGCAGGAAGAAACCAGGTCAACTGAGTTGTAATGATGGTAAAGAAATAGCATTTTGCAAGAGGAAAGAGATGGTTGATTAAATAAAGAATCAAAAGGTGCCCAAAGATTCAGCAGCTAAGAGCTCACTGATGATCTTGTTGACAAAGTTTCAAGGGAAAAGGGGGAGATGCCCAACTGAAGAGGTTTGGAAAGTGAGAAGTGGAGTTAAGTAGACTGCTAGTGTAGCCAAGATTTTCAAGAAGCTTGGCTAAGGAGAGGGAAGAGTGAACTGGAAGATACACAGGTAGGAAAGGAGGAGGAGGAAGAGCTGCTCTAGACGGCTTGTAGGGAGAGAACTGAGCATGTTAAAAACGTTGAAAAAGCCCACTGAGGAGGGAGAGGCAGAGCATGAGATAGGGATAGGTACAAAAAAGGAATTTGAAAAGTCAAGCGTTAGGTAGCACAGCTGTAGAGACTTTCTTTTCTTTTCCTCTCTTTATTTCTTGAGATGAACAGAACAAAGGTGGGCAGATGGGTACACATTAAGCTAAATGTACAGGTTAGGTTGCAAACAGTTAGGATACTTATTTCTAATGTTTTTATAACGTTGATTAAAAGGAAGTGAAATAAACTTCTGCAAGTAGGGTGGCAGGCAAAATGTAGAAATTTTGCAATAATTATTGTGAAGAAAAGGAAAAGAAAATGAAGAAAGCATTACTGAAATTGGCTAGAACAGTGAAGGGTTAACCATAAACTAATGGTCATAATTTCATAATGGCATCACATGTCTAATGTTGACATGTGACATCACAAGAAAAATGTTGGTTTTGCAGCCACAAAGAGCTTGATCTGAATTCTGTTCAAAAGTATGACAGTAAGTAAATTAATTAAATTTCTTGAGTCTCCATCTTATCATCTGTACAATGGGGTAATTTTATCTACTTTGCAGATTCAGACATTAACAGTCCTCAGCACAGAGTGGCTATTACTTTTTATTAATATATTCTTTCTTTTGATGAATATCCATGACGTATTTTGTTCCAAGTTTAAAAAAAAAAATTTTTCCAAAAATTACTAAGGACATTACTTTTTTCTATATAAGTATAAAATGTAGTCCTGATAGTGTTTTGCAGAGATATTAACTCCTTATTATGTTACTGTTTACTGAGGCAAACTAGATTTAGTGATCAAATATGTTTAGGAAATGTTTCTTCACATTTACATCTCAACATTACAGTGTTGAGATGGGTTTCTTTGCTGTGAGACTTACTGTCTGTAACATATGCATGTGTATTATGAGCGTTCACAAGAAACGCATAATGTGTGACAGCATCCGTGGCTAGTGGTAAAGAATCTGCCTTCAGTGCAGGAAACACAGGAGACTTGGCTTTGATCCCTGTGTTGGGAGGATCTCCTGGAGTAGGAAATGGAAACCCACTCCAGTATACTTGCATGAAAAATCCCACGGACAGAGGAGCCTTGCAGACCACAGTCTAAAGGGTTGGAAAGAGCCGGACATGAGTGAGCAGCAAAGCACAGCACATTCTTTTGGAGAGGCAACACAAGGGACCCATGTTCTGTAGAAATCTTTAGTAAGGATTCCTTCTGACCAGAGGCCTCTTTTAAGATGATAGACAAGATTATCAAAACCCAGTTAATGATAGAAAAGAGAGATCTATACTCCCATCATTGCAGCAGCATTCACAATAATCATGACAGAGAACAATTGAATTGTCTGCTGATAAGTGAATGGATAAAGTAACTGTGAGTTAAATACATTATTCATCCATAAAAAAGCAAGTCCTAATACTTGTGACAACGTGGATGAACCTAGAGGACATTAAGTTATTTTAAATAAGTCAGATATGAAAGATAAATACTGTATGATCTCACTTGCATGAGGAATCTGAAAATAAAGGTTGAAGTCATAGAAACACAGAGTAGAACGGTAGTTCCAGGTGGTGAGAAAAATGGAAAGAAGTTGGTCACCGAGTACAAACTTCCAGTTTTAAAATAAATTTGTTCTGGACTTCCTCGGCACTCCAAGGATTCCATGCTTCCACTGCAGGGGGCCCAGGTTCGATTCCTGGTCAGGGAATAAAGACCCAGCACAACAACAACAACAAAAAAGATGAATAAGTTCTGGAGATGTAACGTACAGCATAGTGACTATAGCTAATAATAATGTATTGCATACTTGAAATTTGTAAAAACGTACATCTTTAGTGTTCCCATTCCATAAAATAAAAAGACAGTTGAGGTGATGGATATGTTCATTAGCTTGTGATAGTCACTTCGTAATGTATAGGTTTATCAAAACATCTTGTTGTGCACCTTAAATTCATACAATTTTTGTCAATTTTGCCTCAGTAAAGCTGGGGGGGGGGTGCGAATAAATGGTTGCATACTCATTCATATCATTGAGAATCTGGGAATCAGTAATTTCTAAATTTGTTTGTTGACATGTTTATTCTTTCTCATCTGTCTCTTGTGCATACATTTAGCAGAGGGATACTGGCTTGCATTGCCCTACAAGAGGCCATTGTTAAATTTTCAGGAATCTTGTGAGTCAGCTGATGTCCTATTGATATTTCGAAAATGACCATGGTGGGAGCATTTACACCACAGAAATTGGCAAACAGGACAGATCCCAGCTTCCTTTTCGGAGAGCCTGTAACAGCATGCCACTGACGCTGAGTTCAGATAGTACAATATTAAAATGAATTTGACATGTTTTTCCACACTTGAGGGTCTTACTTTCTGGCGAGGGGAAAACAAGAAATGTACCCAAATGAATATAAAATGTAATGGAAACTGATTCTTAGTCCTTAGAACAGACAACAGCAGTGGAAAACTAGCTATGTGTTGGCCATTGCTGGAAGTGCTCCTAACTTGTTGCTGTTCTTTAGTCCCTAAATCATGCCCAATTCCTTCAGTCCCAGGGACTGTAGCCCACCAGGCCCCTCTGGCTATGGCACTACCCAGGCAGGAATACTGAAGTGGGTGGCCATTTCCTTCTCCAGGGGATCTTCCTGACCCAGGGACTGAACCCACATCTCCTGCACAAGCATGCAGATTCTTTACCTCTGAGCCACCAGGGGAGTCCCTGTTCCTAATTTACTTTCTGTCAAATTCTCGAAACCAATTTGGTGAAGTAGATTGTGTTATTATCCTTGTGTTGTTAATAAAGAAGGTGGCATAGAAAGCATTATGACCAACCTAGATAGCGTATTGAAAAGCAGAGACATTACTTTGCCAACAAAGGTCCGTCTAGTCAAGGGTATGGTTTTTCCTGTGGTCATGTATGGATGTGAGAGTTGGACTGTGAAGAAAGCTGAGAGCCGAAAAATTGATGCTTTTGAACTGTGGTGTTGGAGAAGACTCTTGAGAGTCCCTTGAACTGCAAGGAGATCAGCCCTGGGATTTCTTTGGAAGGAATGATGCTAAAGCTGAAACTCCAGTACTTTGGCCACCTCATGCGAAGAGTTGACTCATTGGAAAAGACTCTGATGCTGGGAGGGATTGGGGGCAGGAGGAGAAGGGGACGACTGAGGATGAGATGGCTGGATGGCATCACCGACTCGATGGACGTTGAGTCTGAGTGAACTCCGGGAGATGGTGATGGACAGGGAGGCCTGGCGTGCTGCAATTCATGGGGTTGCAAAGAGTCGGACACGACTGAGCGACTGAACTGAACTGAACTGAATATATATATATATATACACACACACACATATATATTTAGAAATTACATAGTTAGTAGGTGGCAGAGTCAGAAGTCTAACTCTAGGTGTCATTATCTGGTACCCACGCCACCAGCACTGGGTCAGGTCCCATCTTCCAGGCACTTAAAGGGGTCAGCTAAAGCAGCGGGACATTCTGAGGTGGGGAAGAGGGAGGAACACAGCAGCGTTTTGCAAATCCTTCATCTCTGCTTGCAAGGCAGGGACACAGCCCCCTTTCCCCACCTGCACTCCCTGTGTGAGGTGGAAGGAGTGAGCTGAGGTGAACCCTGTCGTTAGAGGCCTACACGCCAATTGTCCTTCTCTCTGGCCAGCAGCCAGATCCCCTGCGCTAGTCCGTGTCGTTTTTCTCTGAGGTATGCACAAAGTAGAGGTTACTCGTGTCACATCTGTTCTTGCTTTGTGGGTCCTTTCAGAAAAAAAAACAAAATCCCCGACTTTATTTTCCAAGAGAGACCCTTTAAGAAGGGCCGGATGCAGGGGTGGCCGGGGGCGGGGGGAACCTGTGCACGTCCTTAAAAGTGATCTTTCCAGCTTTAGCATTCATAAAGCATACCTTGGCGTTTGTGTTCAGACTCTAATGACTCCCCCTGACCTCTGTTCTCAGGTTTAGAATTTCAAAAACGTCACAATGTTACATTCCTTCTCTGCAAAAGAAATCAGACCTGCATGTCTATATTACACACCCAGATGCAAAATTTTCACAGAGAGGACTGCCTTTTCTATGCTTTTTCACCAGAACAGTTTCCCACTTTAAAGCAGCCTTGTGTTTTTGAGTCCTGGCATTTTCAGCAAAAGCCTTTCTTCTGGTTAGGGACCATGTTTGAAATGAGTAGTTTTTTGTTTTGTTTTGTGTTTTAATAGAGACATTTCCTTGATACTTCCATATCATCTTATATTTTCTCTCTTTGAAAATACTCAAGGTACATAGCTGGAGGTGGTTATAGGCAAATTCTATGTGTGCGAATCAATTCATAATTGAAAGTAAACTAAAAAAAATAAATGTGGATAATTTTCTGGGCAAGGCCCACAGGACTCCATGAAATGGGGCAACCTGTCTGGCCATAGGGCTGATTTCTGAAAGTCTGATTTCTTTTCCTTCTCTCTTATGGCGGATTAGTAGTAATTCAATTAGTAGTAGGTTGACATGTAAAGAACTCATGGCAATGTAGAGCAAGGTCCTTTATCCTTGGGGGGACAGGGAGCCACTGAAGTGTCCGGGGAGGAGAGTACAGTGCGACCTCTGTTTTCTGTTTTTAAACAGTTCGCTTTATGTATGTATGTATCTTTGGCTGTGCTGGGTCTCCGTTGCGGCTCAAGCCCTTCTCTGGTTGTGGCGAGCAGGGGCTGCCCTTTTTGCGGTGTGTGGGCTTCTCATTGCGGTGGCCTCTCTTGTCTCCGAGCCTGGGCTCCAGAGCACACAGGCTTCGGAAGCTGTGGTTCGCGGGCGCTGGGAGCAAGGGCTCAGTTGCCCCACAGCGTGTGGAATCGTCCCAGGCCAGGGATTGAACCTATGTCCCCCGCATTGGAAGGTGAATTCTTAACCACTGGACCACCGGGGAAGTCCTGACCTCTGTTTTCATGAGGCCGCCTCTGATAACTCTGGAGTGTGAGGAGACCCTGAAAGGAGGGATCAGAGAGAAGTGGAGGAAATAAGACATCACTCACTTTCACAGCCAGATGAACTGGGAGTGAAGACAGGCCTTCCTTCCAGTCAGTCTCGACTGCCCTGCTGGAAACAATCTCTTGACTCTGAACTTACTGTGAAGGCGATGGAACATCCCTGCCTCATTGCCCTGGGTAGCCAGATCTCTCTCTCTTTTTTTGAACTTAAATGTATTTACTTTTAATTTGAGGGTCACTGCTTTACAATGTCGTGTTGCTTTCTGCCACACATCACGTGAATCAGCGGCAGGCAGACGTATGTCCCCTTCCTCTTGAATCCCCCTCCCACCACCCCACCCTGTGGGCAGTCACAGAGCTCTGGATTTCCGGTGTCACACAGTGAATTTCCCCTGGTTATCTGACTTTGCATCTGGTAACGTCTGTTTCCATGCTGCTCTCTCAATTTGCCCCACCCTCTCCTTCCCCCGCTGTGTCCACAGGTGGGTTCTCTGTCTGTATCCCCATGGCTTCCNACCACCCCACCCTGTGGGCAGTCACAGAGCTCTGGATTTCCGGTGTCACAAGGTGGATTTCCCCTGGTTATCTGACTTTGCATCTGGTAACGTCTGTTTCCATGCTGCTCTCTCAATTTGCCCCACCCTCTCCTTCCCCCGCTGTGTCCACAGGTGGGTTCTCTGTCTGTATCCCCATGGCTTCCCTGTGCCATCTTTCTAGATTCCATATGTGTGTGCTATATATGATATGATATATGTTTTTCTCCTTCTGACTTACTTCACTGTGTATAATATGCTTGAGGTTCATCCACCTTATTAGAACTGAGTCAAATGCATTCCATTTTATGGCTGAATAGTATTCCATTTAGTTCTATTTTTAATGCACTTATGTCTTGTGTTCCCAACTATCTATTGAAGTTCTTTGTGGGCAGGAAACATGCTTTGCAATTATATATGTCCTCTTCGTTAGAGCATTGCTTTCTACTCAGGAAGTATTTTTAGAGCTTCTGTTTATTTAAAAAAAAATTTTTTTTTTAATGTGAACCATTTTTAAGTCTTCTTTGAATCTGTTATGGCATTTCTTCTGTTTTATGTTTTGGTTTTTTTGGCCATGAGGCATATGGGATCTTAGCTTTCCCATCAGGGATCAAACCCACACTTCCTTTACTGGAAGCAAAGTCTTAACCACTGGACTTTCAGGCAAGTCCCTGGATCTACTTTTGACAAATAAAAGTTGTACATATTTAAGGTATACAATGTGATGTTTTGATGTATGTGTACGTGGTAAAATGATTAACACAATGAAATTACCATGGCCTTTACCCCCCTCCCCCATAGCCACCATTTTTGGTGGTGGGAAATGGGAAGAACACTTGTCATTTACTCTCTTAGCAAATTTCAAATATACACGGTTATCAGCTGTAGTCACCAGGCTGTACATCAGAATGCACTCATCTTATAACTGAAAGTTTGTACCCTTCGATTAATATCTCCTCTTCCCCCCACCCCCTAGACTCTGGTATTCACTGTTATACTCTGCTATGAGTTTGCTTTTTTTTTTAGATTCTACATTTAAGTAAGAGAAGTATTATTTTATTTAGCAATTACTGGTAATTCTCTCATCCTCTTTCTCCTTCCCCCTTTCCCACTCTGTGAACAATTTGCATAGAACGTACTTGATGATTCATTATCAAGATACCTCTGAGGTCTTCATTTCCATTTATTTGTTCAGACAGCTCCATTCAATGGAGATGAAGTGTCTGAGTTTCTATTTCTACTTTTGTGACCTCTCTTACAGGATTCATGGCAAATCATTAACCAATTTGTGCCCCAGCATTCTTGTCCGCTAAATACGATGATTAAGTTAAATATAGAGCTTAAATAAGAGCTTAAAACAATGCCTGGCATGTATAATTTGCTTTCCCTTCCCAGATTTTCCTGCAACCTTTCAGTCTGTCTCATGCCAATCACTTCATCACCCTTTGCCCTTTCGTCCTTTGGTAGCTGTCATCCTTACTTTCTTACATGGAAACAAAATAAATCAATACAAAGCAATTTCCTTTTAAGCAAGATATGTTTGGTTGGGAAGGGATGATGTTTTGGTGAATTGTACCACCTGATTTTGATAGTTGATTAAAATACGGTGCCATGTCTTCATTTTCTGAACCAGTTACTTAGACACGTTTGTGTCCTGCAGCAATTTGAAAACAAGTTGATCTTCACGTAGGATATGGTTTACCCAAAGAGAGGACAATTGGAAAGAGAGTTATGGAGTGCCATTCATCATGTATTCCTCAGTCAGAGTAACCCAGAGAATGTTTGCATGGGTTCATTTATTGAGCATCCATTTATCAAATACCTTTTTTAAAAAAAATTTAAATTTATTTTAATTGGAGGCTAATTACTTTATAATATTGTATTGGTTTTGCCATACATCAACATGAATCCACCACGGATATACATGTGTTCCCAATCCTGAGCCCCCCCACCTCCCTCCCCATACCATCCCTCTGGGTCATCCCAGTGCACCAGCCCCTTTGAGGCTCCTGACTCAGCAGTGGGTGTCACAGGTGACTTTAAGATGAAAGACAGTATCTTTAATCCAAAGGTTTCCATCCAGTAAAGAAGACAGCTGCATGAAAGCCAAATTACAGTGCAGTGGAAGGGTTTTCTGCTGTGGACTCAGAATGCTCTGAGAACACAAGATAGAAAATATGACACCAAGGAAGTTTCCCAGTGGGTGTGATGAGAATATGAATGGAGGCAATAAAATCTCCTGCAGGGTCAGCACTGAGAGGACCCTTAGAGGCCTTGTGGCCCCAGCTGTCCTGCTGAAGACCAAAGGCAACCAAAGGCTAGAGAAATACCCAAGAATTACCCAAAGAAATACCCAGGAATTACCCAAGAAATACCCAAAAAAGAAATAGCCAAGAATCAGCCAACAAATATCCAAGAAATACCCTAAAAATGCAAGAGATTTGTATTTTTGTACAAATCCTGTGACACCTTTCAGGAAGCTGGAATGAGGAGGATCTTCTCAATTAACACCTAAGTCTGCGGGGTGTGGGCAGGTGTTACAGGTCGGGTTCTCTGGGCAGACACTAAGGTGGAGTTTAGAACACAAAGTGCTTCTTGGGGATCGATGCCTGTGAAAGGAAGAGGAAGGTGTGAAGTGTGGGACTGAGAGAGGGAGAAGTCTCCACCAGGCCAGAGAGGAGTTTGTCCGAGTGTCTCACATGAGACCAAAACGGGAAGACGTAATACCCGCCTGGCTCAGTCACTGGGTGTAGACTCTCCCAGGAGGGTCCACTTCCCGTGAGGCAGTTCTCTGCAAGCAAGATGGGTTTGGGGTTGCTAGCAGTAGGATGCCCTCTGCCAGCTCCATCAACGGTCCCTGGGTAGCATGACCTTCCTTAAAAGGGGACCAGGAGAGCACATCTCTATGCCTGCTAGAACCGAACTGGATTCAAGTAATATTTGCTATGTGCCAGACAGTGTGTCCGGCCGTTTTACATACATTATCTCATTCAAGTCTCCCAGCCTTTCATGGGAGAGGGTCATTATGCCATCTGTAAATTCACAAATGAGTGGGCTAGCCTCTTCCTAGCTATGAAAATGTCAGTAGCAAAACCACCTTTCAGGTGAGCCTCCCAAGGAATCTGGGGCATATGCTCACATCATCTGTTTCTGAAATCAGCAACAGACGTTACAGCAACCATGTATCTCAGGAGAGAGCTGAGATGGAATCAGGTTACAGTTTTGTTTAAGACACACTATCAAATCTGAGTCAAAGGGGCAAATGTCCCTGTCAATTCCATTTCCTCCCTGAGGAGTTTACAGTGATCACCAAGGAAAGAGACCATTTTTATCATGCAAATATAAGCTCCAACTTTGGGAAGAGGCCCCTACAAAGGGCCACCCTCACCCCTCCCTCCAGTTCAGGAGCCCTGTCTGCAGTGTTCTAGAGAGCTCCCTCTAGGGCATCACAGAGCACTGAGCTGAGCCCCCTGTGCTGCACAACAGGTTCCCACCCGCTGTCTGTTTTACACATCCAGGCACGAGTACTGGAGTGGGGTGCCATTGTCTTCTCCGATACGTGGTAAGCACTCAATAAACAAGAGTCGCTATCATCACTATCATTAGTTTAACATTTGTGCTTAGTGGCTCAGTCATGTCCAACCCTTTGCAACCCCATGGACTGTAGCCCCCCAGGTTCCTCTGCGCATGGGGATTCTCCAGGCCAGAATACTGCAGTGGATTGCCATGCCCTTCTCCAGGGGATCTTCCCAACCCAGGTCTCCAGCATGGCAGGCAGATTCTTTACTGTCTGAGCCACCAAGGAAGCAAGTCTTACATTTATACTCATGGTAATCCTGATGTGGAATGAATTAGCATGATAATTTAATTTATATGAACACAATTCTTCAGTTACAAAGATCATTATTTGTTTCATTCATGGCTTTTTTTTTTTTAAACGGAATCTGTGGTGGATCTAGCTATGGTGCTCCATCTCTGGGTACATAAGATTGCTTTTGGGGTTACAAAAACTCCCTGTATTCTATTGCTTTCTAATTGACATATTTAAATGCATTGGATAATTTGAATTCATATCCCTGTGTAGAGTGGAAGGAAAATGAGACTTGGAGTGATGACCTCCTGCAAAGTCACACTCATGCACGTGTCAGGGCCAGTATGTAAGTTTAGCAGTGCTCTTTCTTGTATACCAGGCTTCCCTCGTGGCTCAGCTGGCAAAGAATCTGCCTGCAATGCGGGAGACCTGGGTTAGATCCCTGGTTTGGGAAGATGCCATGGAGAAGGGAACGGCTACCCACTCCAGTATTCTGGCCTGGAGAGTTCCATGGACACAGGAGCCTGGTGAGCTACAGTTCATGGGGCCACAAAGAGGTGGATATGGCTGAGCAACTTCCACTTTTCTTGTACACCAGGGACACTTCATAATAAATGGCTTGTGGTCTTCTTGGCAAATCTTATGGATGCCCTCCCTAGTGCTAGAGGAACTCACACACACACATTCATTTTTGTTTAATTGCAGAAGATATATATACCCTAAAATGAAAATTCCTCAAAGACACTATGATTGATAGCCTTAGTAATTCTGAAATCAAGCTAGTAGGGAATCATTCCTGTGATCTGTCTCCTGGGTAGTCAGAGTAGAATTGGTGAAGAAAAGACTAAATGAGTGGTGAATCCATTGTAAGATAGTCAGTGGAAAATTTCACATCTCTTCTATATTAGGAGAGGCTAATATTCTTGGAATAAAGAATGAAATCAGGGACACTCAGAACAGAGCTCCTAATTTTAAGACTAATGCATGTTCTATTAGCTGCATATGTCAGAACACTCTGATTCATAACTCTGTGAGGCCCAGAGCGATCTGTCCCAAGGGATAGCAGAAATAGAAAAGAAAAAAAAAAGATGCTTTGTGATGTCTTTGGCCAGGCCTAGACACATGGAAATATTTGTTTATTTCATATGACCTGCAGTTATTTTAGCTATCTTATTTTCTTCATATAAACTCACTGCTGCTGCTGCTGCTAAGTCGCTTCAGTCGTGTCTGACTCTGTGCGACCCCATAGATGGCAGCCCACTAGGCTTACCCGTCCCTGGGATTCTCCAGGCAAGAACACTGGAGTGGGTTGCTACTTCCTTCTCCAATGCATGAAAGTGAAAAGTGAAGGTGAAGTTGCTCAGTCATGTCCAACTCTTAGAGACCCCATGGACTGCAGCCTACCAGGCTCCTCCATCCATGGGATTTGCCAGGCAAGAGTGCTAGAGTGGGTTGCCATTGCCTTCTCCGTTAGAATTATCTAAATCAAAGGCATTTTTTCTCTTGCTCAAACTATGATTAAGAACTTCTCAGTTCTAGCTGTCTCTCTTCCTCCCTGTCTCCAGATATTCCCACTCTCTTATATATCTTCCATATAAGTCTTGCCCAAACTCAGGACCTCTGACACAGTTTTGGTCTTTGGAACTGGTTAAAAGCACAGGTTCCTATGCTAGTGTGGAAATGGGAGGAAGGGGTAGTTAGGGAGTTTGGGATAGACATAAACACTCCAGTATATTTAAAATGGATAATCAACAAGTCCTACCGTATGGCACGGGGAACTCTGCTCGGTGTTATTTGGCAGCCTGGATGAGACAGCAGTTGAGGGATACGTGTATATGACTGAGTTCCTTTGCTATCCACCTGAAACTATCACAACTTTGTTAATTGGCTCTACTTCAAAATAAAATTGAAAAAAAAAAAAACACCTTAAAAAGTACAGGTTCCTCACCATCCAAACCAAGGTTAACAAAGTTTGGCAGTGAGTCCAGGCATCTACATTTATAATTAGTTGTTTCGCAGTTTCTGTGGCTTAGTCATGTTTGAGAACCTTCTCTAAGGCATGCCAGTTAGCTCTGTACAGCTCTTTAACCTAGAATATAATGTGCTGGCTGTCCACAGTAGCTCTTTTGCACCATGAAAATCTCAACACGACTATCTAGGCTTCATGAGTTTCCACAAGAAGTCCTACTACAGCCAGCATTTTTCATTTCTTAGATATTTTACTGAAGATTTATGAGGTTCTGAGAAAGAGAAATGTAGTATGGCAGTGGCTTTTCACTTGGAACAACCCATTAGATATATCTCCTTTCCTAAGGGTCTCCTCACCCCAGCCCTATCTAGGTCACACCCATCTCTTGAGGCTAAGTTTCCTGCCAAGCAGTGCCAAGCTTTTCTCTGGTCTTCCTCTCTCCTTAATTATGCAGTGAAAGTGAAAGTCTCTCAGTCATGTCTGACTCTTTGTGACCTCCATGGAATTCTCCAGTCCAGAATACTGAAGTGGGTAGCCTTTCTCTTCTCCAGGGGATCTTCCCAAACCAGGGATCGAACCCAGGTCTCCCACATTGCAGGTGGATTCTTTACCAGCTGAGCCACAAGGGAAGCCCATAATCATGCAGAGTAGACTCTTTTTTCCTTATGATACCTGGAGTCAACCAGAGATGAGTCCCACTATAAAGGGCATCTTTTAAAAAAGAAGGGGTCTCCCTTCCCAAAAGCAATTCATGTATCAATTGTCCTGAGGACACAAATCTCTCCAACGCATTACAAGTCTACCGTAGTTATGTCCTTCACCTGCCTTACACCTTCCATTGTCCCACCATGCATAAATGGTTGATGCTTACCTGTGCCTGCATGCTACATTTATCTAGAGAGTTAAAAATTAAAATACGGATGCCTGGGCTTCAATATGGACCATTAACGAAATTTCTGAAGGTGAGGCCCCAGGGGAGATAATTTTTAAATGTTCCCCAGGTGATTTTTATGTAGAGCCAGGGTTGATAACTACTAATTTAAAAAATCCAGAGACCTGAACTGGCCTGGGTTTCCTTTCATAATCCAGCCTTAACTTTCACTTCTCGTTTTATATCCTTCGTGCTGTTTCATCACATATTATGTATCAGTCAAAACTCTAGAAGGTCTACTTGAACTTTCAAGTGTCAATTAAAATGCTTCCATTAAGCCACCCCACTATGAGGAAGCAATCTCCTCTTCTGACCCCTCCAGCTCTTTGATTTTATTTATGCCACACTCGTCACAAGCCTGTTCTATCTCATATTAAATCTTTCATATTTGTGCACCTTCCTCTCCATTAACTCATCAGCATTTTTTATTGTAAGGCATTAAAATTAGCATTTTTCTATTCTCGTTGCTATATTAATACAACCTGAATTTGATGAATAGTCTTTATTAGTGGGAAATTCAAACACCCACCACGCTACATTTACAAGACTTAGTTTCCTGTGCCTCACAAGAGACAGCAAAATTAGGTGTAAAGACGGTGAAATCCAAAATAGGTGACTTCAAAATTAACAGAGATCTTTAAACTTTAGAGCTGAAAGGACCTTAGAGATCACTTACTTTTATAACTTTACACAGATCAATACAACAAAGATCAGTGAGGGGAAGGAAACATGCAGGCAGTTAGTAGAGAGCTGGGATGAGACTCCAGGTGATCCTGGTAAACACCATGGTACTCTCTCTACTTCACCAGGTCAAATCATTTTCATTAAAAACATCCATAGACAGAGTTACTTCACAACCTAAGAAATTTAACTCTGAAAGCAACTAGATGACTTCATACTCTCCCAGAGATGGCTGAAGAAAAGTCAGTTTTGAGACCAGGAACAGCCACAGGTTCTTTGTCTCTCTTATGAGCATCACTGAGCATCCCAATGTACTTTGCATAAGATCTTGCCATTGCTAACAGCTTAATTCATCACAAACACATCTGAATGCATTAAGTAAACATGAGTCAAAACTCCAGCTTAAGTGGGTGCTTTGGAACCTTTCCTCGGAACTCAGATGGGTTTTCACGGGTTGTGATCCAGGGACGTGATTTAGCATAAAGAAAATGAGAATAAGTAGAGTTCTCTATGTCCCAAGCATGATGCTACATGCTCTAAGGAAAACCAAGGTATTTATGTCATGATAAGTGGACTGCAAGAAGATCCAACCAGTCCATTCTAAAGGAGATCAGCCCTGGGATTTCTTTGGAAGGACTGATGCTAAAGCTGAAACTCCAGTACTTTGGCCACCTCATGCAAAGAGTTGACTCATTGGAAAAGACTTTGATGCTGGGAGGGATTGGGGGCAGGAGAAGAAGGGGACGACAGAGGATGAGATGGCTGGATGGCATCACTGACTCGATGGACGCGAGTCTGAGTGACCTCCGGGAGTTGGTGATGGACAGGGAGGCCTGGCGTGCTGCGATTCATGGGGTCGCAAAGAGTCGGACACGACTGAGCGACTGAACTGAACTGAGCTGAAAGTGCCATCTTAAAACTTCTAATATAATTTGGTGAAGACCAATATGAATATTTAATTGCTCTAAAATAAGGCCAGCTGACAAGTAAAAGGATAAATTACTTATGGATGCATAGTGAAGAAAAATACTTGCTATTTAAAGCCAAAATTGTCTTCTGATGAGAGTTGTTTAGTCACTAAGTCATGTTTGACTCTTGCAGTCCCATGGACTGTAACTCACCAGACTCCTCTGTCCACGGGATTTTTCAGGCAAGAATACTGGAGTGGTTTGCCATCTCCTTCTCTAGGGGATCTTCCCGACCCAGGGATCAAACCCACGCCTCCTGCATTGGCCGGAGGGCTCGTTACTACTGAGCTACCAGGGAAGCCCTCTCAAGAGAGTAGACTCTGCCAAGTGAGGGATGTTTCAGTTGTTCTGAGCACCTTTATAGTTATACTAAAAAGTTCTGGAGCTGAATTCAGGGTTAAGAACTATGAAGAACAAAGTCAGTTTTTGTAGATAGAAGCATTCTTACCTAGAGCTCTTTGCTTCACAATTTCCGTCTTTTGGGAGCCTTAGCAGAAGCCCTAGAACCTGCTCTGTTTTCCCTCTCGGTGTTTGATTGCCATATGAACCCAGAGGAGCAATGTGGTGGAGCCATTAGTTCAGACTGTAAATAAAACAATAGCATTTGAGATGGAGAGTGCTCTGTGTTATAAATTCAATGCACCAAATTAGTGCTTAAATTATCCTAGGATTCCCCAGGTGCACTCACCAAGTGTCTTACCAAGGAAGGGTTTTCTTACTTACATGCCGTTTGTCCCTCTTGATGGTTGTTGGGTTTATGATGCGTTATATGTTATGATCTCTCAGTGTGAGTCTTTGCCTCACACACTGGCCTTTAGTCATGACTTAAAGCACTATGGAAATTGTGTTTTTTTTTCCCTACCATTATCATTTATCTTTTCCTTTACTGCCCTAAAGAGGTGCTAACAGGACTCTTAGCAATGCAGGGCAGTTCTTCTTATCTGGGCCTGGGTTTCAGCATGCTAATGTAGGATATTAGGGTGAGGCTAAATTATCCCATGTCTTTAAAAACTGACACATAAAAGGTATTTCACATGGCAACCAGATCCTAGCCAGATCCTAGCTGACCAACCCCCACCTCCCCATTGATATTTATGGAGAAACAGGGCTATTGTTGGCTGGTTGCAGAGAGAAAAGTGTCTTTGTCTTATAATTGATATCCCAAAATTCTATAAACAACATGCTCTCTAGAGAGCTATATTTTAGATCTGAATGAGCTCATGTTTTGTACACAAATTTTAGGGACACTGCAAGAGGATTTGTAGTTCTGGATAAAAGGCAGGCTTCCGAACATCAGATATTCAAGACTGGGTGTTTGATTTTCTGTGTCTTTATGAAAGCAACTTCAAATACCAGGATTTGAATCAGATACCTCAGAAGGCTATGTTCAATACCTTGAAATGAAATAAGAATAGTGTATTTTGCATTGAAAATATCCACAGCCCAAGAAACTTTACTCAAAAAACAACTAGATGGTGTCATTCTCTCTCTGCCTTGGGTGGCTGAGGAAAAGTCAGTTTTGATGTAAGAAACAGCTACAAGTTCTTTGTCCCTGTTATAACCATCACCAAGCATCCCAACACATTTTGCAGGAAATCCTGCCATTGATACAGCCTAATGTATCACAAACACATCTGAATGGATTAAGTAAACATGAGTCAAAACTCCACCTTAACTCTGGTTTACATAAGAATTACCCCCCAAAATAATTGAAACCCAGATTTTTGGACCCCCCAACCAAAAAGATTCTGATTCCGTGAGTCTGGAGTGAGGCCCAAGAATTTATTTTTCTTGGAAACCCTTAGATTATGCAGATGTGCCAATTCACATATACAAGTTATGGCATAGACTATTTAAGTTTGGTGACAAAATATAAGATGACCCTTCTTTTTCAAATACATATTTTCATAATCTTGAGCATATGTAGAGCCTTTTTACAAGGGTTGCCTTTTTTAGTTGCTCGAATTAGTCAAGTATATACAAGCCTCTAGGATTTTGCAACTGTTTCATATAGAAACTCTCTATCTATTGTGGCTCATTTTTCAAGCCTTAGTTTAAAGGACATTTCTCTTGAAAAACCTGTCTTCACTTCTTTGTATTACTGAGTTCCCTCTACTGCATTCCTATAGCATCCTGCTGCTGCTGCTGCTAAGTCACTTCAGTCGAGTCCGACTGTGTGACCCCATAGACGGCAGCCCACTAGGCTCCTCCGTCCATAGGATTTTCCAGGCAAGAGTACTGGAGTGGGTTGCCATTACCACTTTATCTATTACCCACTACCCTTTTGTATTGTTCATTTAATTGGATGTCTAGCCACTTAGATGGAAATCTTCACGGACTTCTAGACTTTTTCTAGCACTCTTACAATTGTGTCTTTAAAACTAAGCAATGGAATTACCCCACGATTGTTTCACTATAATTACCTGTCAATTGCTTAAAAGATCTCAAAATTCCACTCAAGGGATAGGAGAATAATTGATGACGTTCTGGAAAAGAAATAGAACATTGTAAGGACAGAGCCTGCACAGCCCTTCAGAGATTATCTGGTTCAACTTTTCCATTGTGTTGCTGGAAAACTGAGACCTAGAAGAAAAAAAATAAGACTGGTCCAACAGGTTTAAACTAGTGTTCACTCAGTTCTTATGTCTGGTCACTAGTTAGAACTTTATAAAATGTGTACATCCTTAAAGAGAAGAAAAGTATTCCCTGTCCAACTAGAAACTGCATTAAATCCAAGTGACAGAGACGTAACTTGTAACTGGGAAACACTTGTACTTTGCAGAATACAGTTTGGAAATGCTGGCTTTGGCTATTCTCTCTGGATACTTAGTTCCTCTACCAGCCAGGCTACCACATAGTGTCTAGATAGTGTCTACAGCAATGAGGTTCTCTTCAAACCATAACTTTCCCATACAAGTTAACACATGTATTCTCAGACTTCTCCACCTCAAGAGTAGGAAGTGAGGGCACATTGCTCTAATGACTTGAAATTTTCTAGCTCATTGCTCTTTTAAATATCAAGATCTCAGCTACTCTTCCTTTCTCCCAAATCCCCATGTTATTTTCTGTGTCATTGGTGGAGTCTCAAAAGCAGAATGCCACTGGAGACTTGCATGTGGGTGGTTTATTGAGGAGTGCTCTCAGAAACACCTGTAAAGAACAGAGGGGAGCAGGACCAGATAGAGAAGAAGTCAACTGTAACTTGATTACACGAGGAAGAACTGAAACTCAGCCCTCTGAAAGTGGTCAGAAACAGAGGGACAATCACCTCCCTTTGTATCGCCTTCTATTTTTACTTGTTAACCAAATGTTCACTAGATTGGCTGAAATGATGCTGCTTTGGGGTAGATTCCTATCAATCAGTGTGGTTCTGGGAATAAAGGTGTCAAGGCTGAAATATATCAAGTACTATATTGTAGGTCATACATGCACTTTAGTTTATTTATCAACATAGTTGTATGGGGTTGATTTTATAAGATAGATATGAGATAAATACCTCTTATTAGATTAAAAAAAATGAGATTAACAAAGGTCAGAAATGTTTTGAGAATCTCATGCATCTATTGTACCAAGCATAATAACTAAAAATTTGAAACTAAATTTGTCTCATAGCATAACAGCCCGTGGTTTTCACTGAAATCAGTGGCCAAAATGGTGAAGAGACTTGAAACCATTCTGTGTGGGAAACAGAAAAAGAACCGGGGAGTGGTTAACAAGAAGTAGTTCAGGCTTCTGAGAGAAAGAGAGTTGTGATCAACATCTTGAAATCTTTGCAAGGCTATCGTCTGCATAGAGAGATCCCGTTGAGGAGAACCAGGCTTGCAGCAAGTCAATTGGAGCCAAATGTTAGGACTGACATTCTGACGACTGGAATTGTTGAAAGCTGTGGCAGGGATGCCTGTGGGAGCAATAGTCATGTAGTTATTAAGCCCTTGTTTTCATGCACAGGAAACCCAACTGGGAACATATTATGATCATCTGCTTGATAAACTTACGGTTTGATGAGAGCCTCATTGCTGTAGACACTATCTGGACATTACATGGTAGCCCGGCTGGTAGAGGAACTAAAGTATCCAATAAGAACAGCCAAAGCCAGCATTTCCAAACCGTATTCTGCAAAGTCCAAGTGTTTCCTAGTATGTCAATAACGTGGCCTGGAGGAAAATGGTTCTGCAGTCAAATGAGTTAGGGAAACAATTAAAATCAAAAGTATTTATATGTAGAATTTTTAAAAAAATGGTACAGATAAACCTATTTGCAGGACAGGCATAAAGATGCAGAAGTAGATAGCAGACATGTGGACACAGGAGGGGGAAGGGAAGAGGGGGGTGAATTGGGGGAGTAGCATCGACGCATATACCTGCTAGGTGTAAGATAGACAGCAGTTGTGAAGTTGTTACATAGCACAGGGAGACCAGCTCTGTGCTCTGTGATGACCTGAGTGGGGGGATGGGGATGGATGGGAGGGAGGTTCAAGAGGGAGAGGGTATATGTGTAAAAGTAGCTGATACTTTTTGTTGAATAGCAGAAACAATACAACATTGTAAAGCAATTATACGCCAATTATACTGTAATAAAAACAAAAATCTTTTATGCTAGACTTTTCAGAACTTCGTGCAAAGACATTATGGATCTCTAATATAATAGGCACTGATTCATAAACTTACTTGTTCAGGAAATTCCCTTTCCCTGGAAACCTGCTAATATCCAGTTGGGGTAATGGTGGTGAAATGATGACCTCTGAAGTTCCGTCTCATCCTGGAATTCTACAATTCCTCAAGCACCAAATGAGTCAAGCCACTTAGAATTTAGTACTAATCTTGGAACAAGGTCACTGTGTCTTATTAAACAATCTCCTTCCTGTTTCTGAGCCTCAGCTTAGTGTCTCTGGCTGAAAAAAAACTGCTGAGTTCTCACCTCCAATATTTTGCAGTTTTATGGAGGCTTCAGGGCATCAAGGTGGAGTTTCACCACTGACAGTTCTCCAGGGCCTTTCTTTTTCTAATGCCAGTGAATTTCTAACCTGGTGGCTCTGAGTGAGTGCATAGTGTTTCCTGGTTCCTATTCTGCTGGAGAGCAGCTTGGGGACAGAAAGCCAAAAGGACCTCCCATTCTGAAGGTTTCCAAATTGGTTTTGCAGACCTCAGCAATTCAGAGTGTTTGAGGACACTGCAGAGATGTGCAGTTCTGCGGTTGACCCCTCTCAAACAGTACATAATTCTGAAAAGCTTGGAGCTCCTCCATAAAGCCATATTTCAGTTGCACATTTTAGGCATGAGATTTCAGCCAAAAGCCATAATATAACACTGCCGAGGATCTTTTTCTTTTCTTGCAAAAATATGCATTTGGACAAAACTTAGGAACCTAAAATTACAGGAATCGAATGTACCTTCTGTGTTAACCAAAGTGCTGCAAATCAAATGATAAATCACAGAAATGTACAGATTTTTAGCCCAAAGTCCTATCTAAAACTTGGATCTTCCCCATATCTCTGTGAGGTCACTGCTTGACTTACTGATCATACTTATTTTGAAAACATGCAGTTTCTGAAGCTGA
This sequence comes from Cephalophus harveyi, assembly GCA_006410635.1. NCBI lineage: Eukaryota > Metazoa > Chordata > Mammalia > Artiodactyla > Bovidae > Cephalophus > Cephalophus harveyi. The sequence goes on along the minus strand of SJYT01002035.1, from coordinate 67,879 downwards.
CCTATCAAAGTCATACGTCTTACCATTAGGAAGGCCTCTCTTCTCTTAAAAGTGTGTCTTCTGTTTTTCCTGTCTGTATTCCCTGCTCACCATTCTGAGGATCCAAGGGAAGAAAAATCTCACTGTCAGTCTCCAAAGTGACACTGAATATTAAAGGTGAAAAAGATGATCTACCATGTATAAAAATATAAATAACCTGTTCCCTCATTGGAAGTAACATGAACAAGCAAAATAGAGCAAAGTCTTTGAATTCAGAAAGTCCTGCAGTTCCAGTAAAACCAACCATGAAATGAAAAGATGCTTGCTCTTTGGAAGGAAAGCTGTATCAAACTTAGACAATGTATTAAGAAGCAGAGACATCACTTTGCCAACAAAGGTCCATATAGTCAAAGCTGTGGTTTTTCCAGTAGCCATGTACAGATGTGAGATTTGGGCCATAAAGAAGTCTGAGCATCAGAGAATTGATCCTTTAGAATTATGGTGCTAGAGAAGGCTTTGGAGAGTTCCTTGGCCTGCAAGGAGATCAAACCAATCAATCCTAAAGGAGATCAACCCTGAATCTTCATTAGAAAGACTGATGCTGAAGTTGGAGCTCCAATTCTTTGGCCACCTGATGTAAGAGCCCACTCATTGGAAAAAGACCCTGATGCTGGGAAAGACTGAAGGCAGAGGAAAAGAGGAAGGCAGAGGATGAGATGGCTGGATGGCATCACTGACTCAAAGGCCATGAGTCTGAGCAAACTCAAACTTTCACTACCTGGAAGATGGTGAAGGACAGGGAAGCCTGGTGTGCTGCAGTCCATGGGGTCACAGAAAGTCAGACACAACTGAGCAACTGAACAACAGTGAAGCCTTCTACTGGCACACTAGTGACCCTGAACTCCCTGTTTAATGCCCACGAGCCCCAGCTTCTTCATTTTTAATGGATGGGCAATAATGACTGTATCACAGGATCATCACGAGGATGAATGAGAGGAAGCACGTGAAGCCTTTGCTCTGCTGAGCCATCTTCTTTTTCCCGCTCTGCATCGGCTTTTCTCCTCTCTTTACAAACCTGATAGGGTATAATATGACTTCATGCCCCTTTATCATGCAGGGCTTCTGCTTGTCTCCCAGGAAGCTCAGGCGTCTGGAGGGAAGAATAGTTCCAAGTACATTGCAAAGCTGGAGTCTCATCACCGTGACTCTGGCCATCACACTTCTATTAAATGACTCTGCTCTATAATATTAAAGCATCTCATTTCTCTCCGAGCATTGTCATGCAGACCAAAGAGAGAAGACCTTGACTAGTTTTCGGTACAATGTTAATATATGTGAGAGTGCCCTGGAGGAAGTCAGAGCAGGCAGCATGCTTGGACAATAACTCATTTCCTTAAGGATTATTTCATTATGCACTCAGTGTTTTGAAATGCCAATAGCTGCAGATGCAGTATGATTACACTGTCTTTTTCATTTCAATTATTCTTTAGGAAGGGTGATCATTTTTCATTATGGAGGAAAAACTTGTATGGTCTGGACTGAGATAACAGAACAAAACAACAAAACACCATCTCTCTGTGAGGTCTGACGTCAGATTTAATCACACTGAAGCAATGGAGGTTGCTGAACCAGGATGCAGGGACCTGGGTCTGGCCCTGCTCTGCTTTAAATTGACATGTGGCTTTGGGAAGCCAAAGTTTAGCCTTTTGTGACCCTCTGTGTCTCTCATTTGATCATTAAGGGGTAGGGCCGGGTAATGTTTAGAGAAAATTTTACCTTTTCTCATTTTTAGTGTTTATAATCAGAGAAGGCAATGGCACCCCACTCCAGTACTCTTGCCTGGAAAATCCCATGGACGGAGGAGCCTGATAGGCTGCAGACTATGGGGTCGTTACGAGTCAGACACGACTGAGCCACTTCACTTTCACTTTTCACTTTCATGCATTGGAGGAGAAAATGGCAACCCACTCCAGTGTTGTTGCCTGGAGAATCCCGGGGACGGGGGAGCCTGGTGGGCTGCCATCTATGGGGTCGCACAGAGTCGGACACGACTGAAGCAACTTAGCAGCAGCAGCAATAGGGTTTATAATAGAAAAGAACCAAATCAGAGGAGTTACATTCAAAGGCTGATCTAAGAAGCTTCCCACACAAGGGAGCCAAAAACACCCATCCAATCTAGAGAGACGCAGAGACTGCAGGTCAGGGCTGGATGCCAGAGAGGCACTTGTTACCTGTTTCTAATCTGAGAGAGAACAAAGCAACTTGCCCAAGATCTTTGCAAAACAAATTACCCTCCAGTCAAGAGCCAGAAGGTCTGTCTCTTGCCTCCCAGGACAGATGTCTTTCTATCCCTCTGCCCCAGGAAATCACTCCTGCATGTCTCATCTGTCTACACTTCTGCATTGGTTGGAAGTCAAGAGTTAGAAAATGCAGGTATGGCATTCATACCATGTTTTCAGTTGCTATGCTGAAACCAAAAATGATGCTTTGAAATTTAGCTCTACCATTAGATAGCTTTTATCTTTGAGAGTTAAACATAATTCTTTTAAAATTTACTTTTAATTGCAGGATAATTGCTTTACAAAGTTGCATTGGTTTCTGCCATACAGCAACAGGGATCAGCCATAAATGTACATATGCCCCCTCTCTCGTGAACCTCCCTTCCCACTCCCTAGCCCATCCTACCCCTCTAGCTTGTCACAGAGCACCGTACTGAGCTCCTGGTGTTATTCAGTATCTTCCCATTGTCCCTCTCTCTTGCATGTGGTCAGCGCTGCTTTCTCACCTTGCCCTACTCTCTCCTTCCCTGGCTGTGTCCACAAGCCTGTTCTCTATGTCTGTGTCACTATTCCGGCCTGCAAATAGCTTCATCAGTGCCATTTGTCTCGATTATATATATATGTGTGTGTGTGTATGCATTAATATGCAACATTTGTTTTTTTTTTTCCTTTCTGACTTACTTCACTCTGTATGATAGGCTCTAGATTCATCCATCTCATTAAAACTGACTCAAATCTATTCCTTTTCATGGCTGAGTAATATTCCATTGTATATATATACCACAACTTCTTTATCCATTCATCTATTGGTGGGCATGTAGGTTGGTTCTGTCACACGCGTGTATGTTCCTCGATTCTTTGTCTCGTCACAACAAAGATTTGGAGTGACGGACGTTAAAGCCCCCTCAGCATGTCACAGCTCTTGGGTCTTGGATAGACCATGTTATAGCTCTCAGGTCTCGAATGGCCCATGTTATAGCTCTTAGACAAATCAGCGTTACAGCTCAGTGTTACAGCTCTATTTTATTTAGAAGATAGCAGGAAAATCCATCTTCGAGGGGAGGGCACGTTGATCTAAAGGCACGAGGAGAAGAGCACCCCAGTGCACGGGAGACAGAGAGAGAGAGCTGGCTTTGGCTCCTCTGTTTACATGTTTATCTCTCCCTGGGCCTGTCCTATGTAAACTGGGCCAGCCAGGAGTGTTGTTTGTTTTACCTGAGGTCCTCACTCCGGTCCTTGGACCTTCTTTTGTTTCATTTTCGTGGGCTTTCCCCGTCCTTGTCTTGTAGCCACCGCCATTTTGGACTCCTTTTCCCTGTTCTACCTACCTGACAGTTCTATACCCTGGCTATTGTAAATAGTGCTGCAATAAACACTGGGTATCCCCCTCTGTTAAAAATTATTCCAGAATGCTATGAAAATTCTCTCCCCAAACAGAGCTTTCTGAATTGTGTGATATAAAATACAAATCTATTCTTCAAATTTCTCATATAAAACCTACTTCATTAAAAATACAGAATGGTGGTGTATAATGGAAGCACAAAGCATAGGCTTAAGGGAGATTCAGAATTTGACTATTGACTCTGAAGGTTAGAAACTCTATTTGTATTCTTTGAATACAATTTTTTTTTTTTTCCCCCAAACAAGTCTATTTCCTTATGTAGTATGGGGAAAGGGCTTCCCTAGTGGTTCAGACAGTAAAGAATCTGCCTACAGTGCGGGAGACCTGGGTTCGGTCCCTGGGTGGGGAAGATCCCCTGGAGGAGGGCATGGCAACCTTCTCTGGTATTCTTGCCTGGAGAATCCCCATGGGCAGAGAAGCCTGGTGGGCTGCAGTCCACGGGGTCGCAGAGAGTCAGATGTGATGGAGGGACTAAGCACAGCACAGCACAGTAAGGATACAGAAGACTTCAGTCTCCTTATGTGAGGGGATAAAAAGTTTCCATGTCTCAGAGTTGTTGCGAGGCCTCAATTAGATAAGATATTAAAGTCCCTTCCATGGTGCCTAGGGTACATAGAATATCAGCAAATGCACAGTAGGTATGGTAAGTGAGATTTGAACCAAAGTAAAATTTCATTAAACACTATTTCTCACGCCCTTTAGTGAGATTTATTTAAAGCATCTTTAGGTAGAGCTTCTAATTCCAAAGATGTGTGTGAAGAAATGTCTTAATGAATTTATGTTTGAGAGTATGAACTGTTACCAGCCTACGAGTCAGGTTCATTTACTCTTCCTACTTTAAAATTCTCTCCTACCATATACTTTGATTGTCTATCAATTTTGTATTTCCTCTTTTTTTAACCCATAAAAAGAAAATTGCTACGCTTCAGTGGCAGTAGATATAGTCTTTAAATTCACAAAATTGACATTCACAGAGGGAACTGGTAAGAGGGTGGTAAGATCCGACAGAGAACAGGAAAGAGAAATATTCTGGGTACCCCAAATATGAGTCAAAGCTGTGTAAATACTTGAGCAAAGACTTGAGCATAAGCCTGCAACAATGCAATGAAACTGGTGGATGGCGGCTTGCAGATTCCAGAAATGTCTGCACAATGAGTGGATTATCCAAAGCAAAACATTCACTATTTCTTTTCCCCCTGTAGTGCCTAAAACTTTCAAGAGAGTGGCGGGGGGGGGGGGGGGG
>SJYT01002035.1:0-62850 GCA_006410635.1 Cephalophus harveyi | reverse complement strand
GGGGGGGGGGGGGGGGGGGGGGGGGGGGGGGGGGGGGCGCGGAGCACCACTTATAAAGCACCAGCTCTGTGTCAGGCTCCACACCAGGGTTTTTACAATCACCATCACCATCTCATTAAATCACCACAAATAGTCAGTTAGATATTTTGAAGCCCATTTTCCAGATGAGAAGACTGGAGCTCAGAAAAGGGAAAATAACTGTTTTCAGAGTCTCATAGCTTGAAAATATAAATATACCTTAAGCTTGAAATGGTTCTACTAAGATTTGAAATCACAGTTTTGTTTTACTTGACCAGAAATCTGTTATTGAAGCTTTTGAGCCGCCAAGACCTATAATTAGAGACAGACCTTACTGTCCATTTTGCTGCCGTGATGTCTCACATGCACCCATGCTCACGTCTCTGCTGTTGCTCACCCTTGAACCATGCTCAAGTCTTTGTTTAAATGCCATCTTCTCATTAAGACCTACGTTGTCCACCACATGAAGCTTGCAACACCGCTGTCAGCTTGCACAACCCACAAACCCTGGCTGCATTGTCTTGGTTTTCCATAGCTCTTTTCAATGGCTGAAAAGCGATGCATTTTATTATTTTTTATGTTTACTGTTCCTTATGTCTTCCTCTAGAAATCAGCAACAGAAGAGCAGAGTCCCATGGCTGTTTTTGTTTACCAGTCTTTTCCACTCATTTACAACAATGTTTAAAACTTAGAAAGAGTTTGGCAATATTTCTGGTGTGAATTCCTAATTAAGCATGTCATTCTATCCATTCACTTTTTAATTTTCATTGAAGTATAATTGCTTTACAGTGTTGTATTAGTTTCTACTGTGCAGCAAGGTAAACCAGCTCTGCATAAAACATACAGCTCCTCTTTTTTGGATTTCCTTCGCACTTAGGTCACCATTCTTATCATATGTGGCTTCCAAATCCTTTCAACAGCCCGGCTGTTAGCCACTACCATTGGATCTGAATTGTAACTTTAACTAAACTTAAAATAGTGTGCCATTGTTTCTTTTTATGTAAAGTGAAAATGGAGGTGGTACCATCAACCATAAGCTGTCAGGAGGACTAAGTGAGTTAATGCACCCAATGTCCTTAGCACACTGCGCGGTCTACAGTGCCTGGCATTCAGTTCTTTCTCACTATCATTTACTGGCTTTCATTTATCTAGCTTATAGCACATGAATCTACACAGTTCTAGTTAAAGCACATGTCAGAATCTGTATTTTCAGAATCATCTTGATTTTCCTCATCATTCTGACATACAAAACCTTAGGGCAACCCCAGTTAAAAAAAAGCCTTCCTTTAGGACTTCCCTGGTGGCTCAGACGGTAAAGTGCCTGTCTACAATGTGGGAGACCCGGGTTCGATCCCTGGGTCGAGAAGATCCCCTGGAGAAGGGAATGGCAATCCACTCCAGTACTATTGTCTGGAGAATCCCATGGACAGAGGAGCCTGGTAGGCTACAGTCCATGGAGTCGCAAAGAGTCGGACACGACTGAGCGACTTCACTTTCACTTAATCTTCCAAGGCAAAAATCATTTGTTTATTCATTTTCATAAGCATTAGGTCTAGTATCAACAAGCTTTTATGTCTTGTTTCCTGTAATCATTTGCTGCTTTATCTACAAGACGTGAATTCTTCCAGGACAGGGTCTATGCCTTGTTACTTTCTTTACTTCATTTCCTCAGGTGGCGTCTGATTTATAGTATATATTTAGTACCTACTTATTACATGGTTGTCTTCTTTGCATCTGTTTCTTGCCCACATTACAGCCAGAATCCTACATGTACTGGATCCTCATTACATATTTGCTACCTTAAACTGCATCTAGTAGACCCACCCACCAAGTATGGGCAACTCTACTCCTTGCTTAATTATGCAGTGTTTGCCTGACTTCAGCTTTCATACCTCCAGTAACCGTACTTACTGCCTCCAAAGAGGCATTGTGGGGTGACTAATTGCAGTGACTTGAACTGAGAAATGTCTCATGATAACTTTAAGCTACTGGCCAGAGTTTTCTTGTCTGGACCACAAAGCACATTACTTCCCCTGCCTTGCAGATGGCCATCTGATATTTGCAAATGGCGACTGCTGGCTTCCTCCTACCACTCCCACCATGCACATGCCCACAGAAGTCATCATCTCCAGGCAAGATGCCCTTCTGGCGTAAGCTATTTTCAATGGGTAGTAAACCAAAAATGTTTGGTCCCTTTCTTTTCTTTGATGGCAAAATCCCTTTGATTTACCATAAAGGATTGTTTGGGGCTCCCAAAATGAAAGGGTGAGTCGACCGATAACAAGCAGATCATTCAGTGGTGTCTTTTAGAGACAGCCTCATTTCACATCATTTAAGCGATATGTGGGAAGGAAAAAGGAAATGGCATTTATGGAATGCCTGCTATGTTTTGGTTGCATTACATTGATTGGGTTCTGGGATCTTCACAGCAATCCTTTGAAGTCCATATTATTATACCCAATCTCATAGGTGGGAAAACTGAGACTCAGCGGTTTTGAGTAATTTGTTCTAAACCAAACATCAAGAGAGTGGTAGCTGGAATTTGAACCCAAGCCTGTAGAATTCCTTAGGTTGTTCTCCTGGCATCCTGCCCAGCTGTCTCCTGTCTCAGGGTCCACAACTGTGGTCAAAACTCTGCTTTTTTAACTTGCTGTGAATGCCTCCCACAAATCATAAACAATGTGGTCTTCCAGTAAATCTGACATAGATTTTCTAAAAGGGTCACAGCTGGCCAGTTGAATGATGCATCTTGCCCAGTGGTCTGTATCTAAATATGTTTCCAAAGGGCAGAACCATGTGATGACTGATATTCTGTACAGAAGCATAAGAGGAACCCATAACTAGATGACTGACTCACTGAGTCACCTTATGCAGGCTTCCTGTCTATTAATGAGCTGATCATTGTCTTGTCACTGTCATCTTTAACTATACATCTTCCACACATCTAAACCCTCACTATTGATTCTGCCTGCAAAAGACTTCTCATATTTGCAGTCTTAATCTCTATTGCAAGTGTCCTTATTAAAACTGTTCTCCACATTCCATATGTTACTATACCCCCTTCTACTTGGTCAGCCTGGCTGCAGGCATATATACTCCTGTCCACCCTCTGAAGCATATCAAGAAATATTTCAGACAAAGACCTGAGCATGCCACTTCCTTCTTCAAGAAGTCATAAGTGCTGTTAATGGGGAACAGGCACCATACTTTCTTTCTTAGGAGACTTTACTTAAGTAACACATTTTGTCATTGGCCCTAATTTTACTGTCTCCTTCTCGTAGAGGGAAAGCTAGCAAACCACAGATAGAGTTTGGCCTACATTTCTTAACTGGGTGGAGCTAGTTTACTGAAAGACCATGAACATTTAGAATTGTTCTTTCTTACTTTTCTGCCATAGACTAGGTTGATACTTAGGGTCACTGTGACTTAGGTTATTCTAAGGTAAGAATGTATACTTTGTAGACTAGCTGGTGCTGCTACGTCACTTCAGTCGTGTCCGACTCTGTGTGACCCCATAGATGGCAAGAGCTGTCTCTTATTCTGTGAGTTTCAGTCTCAGCAAGGGTAGGTTTTGCTGCAGTACTGAAAGACCCCTAGATTGTAGTGACTTAAAACTACTAATGGTGAATGTTCATAGCAGGAAAGCAATAACACAGCTTCATGTTATCATTCCAGAACCCAGGCTGCTTCCATTTGAACCATTATTGAATCATCAGGGCAGAAGGAAAGAAAACACAGAAACAGTGAACCTCTCAATGGTTCTCATATGCTCCTCTCAGATGTATCACTTCCATTTACCTCACTAGGCAGCCAAATCTTTTGACCTCTCCTGAATTAAAAAGAGTGGGGTGTTATATCCTGTCACAGTTAGGGGTAACACAGAGAAGAGCATGGGATGAGAGTGAATGGTAACACACAGTATCACACCTGGTTAATTGGAGAGCATTAGCAAGCCCAATTTGTCCCATACCTTTGCCAAGTCATCTAACTTAGTATTTAGTTATTAAAAACAAAATATTGGTATTTTGAGCTGATGCTCAGAGAGGCAAAGTTACTTGCCTCACTCTGCAAAATCTTGAAATTCAGAGTAAGGACAAGAAGCTAAATCTCTTTCCATTAAAGCAGATTGTCTCTCAAGCTTCATTGCCCATGTCTGGCACAAAGTAGGTGGCTGGTACACGTCTGTAGAATGGAATCAAATTTATATGACCCACTGGTCAACATCTCCCTGAAATTCATTTTTTTTTCTGTTCAATAAACACAGCTTCCACCTGTGTTATATGGTCTAGGAAACTCCACTGCATGCTTAACACAGAACTTTCACAGCAAGTAAATCCCCTACCCTTCATCCAGCCCATCCAGACACACATTTTGATTTCTATATTGGTGTCATATCACCAAACACCATAAACAATAAATGAAAAACAGACAAGTGTCTGAGGAACAGGAAAAGCCTCCACGTGCCACCCCTCATTCTTGGTTTAATGTTAATCCCAATTCCTTGCTTCTGGGCCAACAACCTTCTCCCTCAAGCCCCAATCCCTTTCCTTTCTGGAAGAAAGACTAGGTACTTCTTGAATTCATTTAGTTTGTTTTTTCTTCTCTTCAGTCGTCTTCCCTAGTAACGTCTTCCATATGTCTGTGAGCCATTGTGCGGACGAACTCTGCCCAAAGTCCTTATTTATTCTGAGTGGATTGGAATGGCAGCCTTAAGTCTGGTATTTCCTCACGTTTGACAGCTTGAATTACAGACTTTGGGTACATTTAATGTAATCCATTCATGTGGAATGGCTGTTGTTCCTCTCATAGTAGTTTGAAAATATAAATATTTACAAACCCCTAAGACAAAAGCTCTTACTGACAAGGTCTCTAAAGCATAGCTTTGTGGACAAGAACCTTTCCACTTAGAGTTTTCCACTGACAGACTCGATTCTCCTGGGTCATGTGCACTCCATTTAATGCTGATGGAATCATAGTGAAATCACAGGATCTTATCTCCCTGTGTGTCCAGAGAGGAAAGGGAACAGAACACAAATATGGGAGACAGGTTTTCTCAGCAGATACAGTTATCTAGCTCCTTCAAAGCTAACTGGAAATGAAGTCCCTGGATTTGAAGACAGTGTCTGATTCTCTGGGAATTCCCACTGTTTGGTGTCTTCTCTATTCCTGGCACACATCTGCAATTTATTGATAACTCATAATCCATTGCATTGATGTAGAAAGAAATCTTTAAGGGATAAGTGAGTTCATCTGATATCAAACACCTAGCAAGTGGAGATTCCAGGAATTTGATTGTAGGCTTTATCCTTTAAGGTAAGACTGGAAGGACTAGAGGGTATTATATACAAGTTACCTAAATACAAAGCTAATAGGTAACACTGGAATAATCTACATTTCTGAAAAGATTTCTCTTGGCTCATTACAATAGGCACATTCTCTATGCATGCCAATTTTCTTTAATTTATCAGTATGTAACTCTCTCTATCCATTCTTTTTAAAGAGATATATCCATATATAGAGATTGATATCTATATCAATTGGCATTGGTTTCAGTTGTATATAAGGGAAATGAATAATAATATCTTAAAATAAGGCAAGTTTAGGTGTCCTGTATTTGAAAGTGTATTATGGGTTGGAGATCTGCATTTGGTGAGGCAGCTCTATTGATGTCAGAGAACACGATCCGTATACCTGTCTTCTCCAGCATCCTTTGAGTGTGCACCTCATTCACACTACTACAAGGCTGCTACAGTGATACCCACTAAAACTGTGCACTAAGAATCAGGAAGGACAGAAGGAAGAAGGAAGGACACATAACTTCTCATTTAAGAAAACTTCCCAGAACAGTCTTCTGCACACTACTTGAGTTTACATATCTTTAGCCAGAACTTCATCCCATGGTGGCAACTAATATTTTACAAGAGAAAATTGGAATGAAAATGTAATCTTACAGGTGGATGGTAATGTGCTCAGCTGATAGCTGTGACTCAAAGCTCCTTTGAGTATGAAAACTGGTCCAGTAGACAGATATTGGGACCAAAAGTAGAAAGCCTAACATTTACCATAGAATTTTTGTCTTGGCTTTGCAGGTGGTGCTAGTGGTAAAGAACCCACCTGCCAATGCAGGAGAAATAAGAGATGTGGGTTCCATGCCTGGGTTTGCAAGATCCCCTGGAGGGGGGCAAGGCAACCCTCTTCAGTATTCTTGCCTGAAGAATCCCATGGACAGAGGAGCCTGGAGGTCTACAGTCCATAGGGTTGCAAAAAGTGGACACAACTGAGGTGATTTAGCATGCATGCATGCATACTAGAAATATTGAAGACAAAGGAGAAGGGGATGGCAGAGGATAAGATGGTTGGAAAGCATCACCAAATCAATGGACATGAATTTGAGCAAATCCTGGTACATAGTGAAGGAGGAGCCTGCCATGCTGCAGTCTATGGGGCCACAAAGAGTCAGACAAGACTTCGCAACTCAACAACAATAGCAACAAATTTTATATCTCATCTTAAGTACCCCTACAGGGAGAGGGTAAGAATCCTGGCTTCAACACCAAGCAAACTTGGGCTTCATCCCTTTTCTCTCTATGTGGATGGTTTAGACGGGAATAAAGATATAATTGGATTACTTGAAGAGTGGATCCAGATATGAAACTTGGCTCCATTTCCATCCTGTGACAGTACATGGTAGGTAATAAGAGAGGAACATTTATGATTTATGTATGTATATATGTATCTTTGTATGTGTGTGCATATATATGCATGTACATATGTATGCATGCAGATGTTGGTAATCTAAGTGAATCAAAGGGCATAACTGGTACAATGTGTTAGAGTGTTAGAGGTCAGGATCCTAAAGAACCAAAATTTTAGTGCACAAGACCCCAAAGAACATAAAAATGCTGGAGCCAAGGCTCAGTTAGTGTTCGCCCTGCTCTAGACCCAGGATGTTATCTTGAAGCAGAAGATGATGAGGACCTTGAAAACAAGGCCTTCATCTAGGGAAGGTAGAGAAGAAAGTAGAGTTCATTAGGGCTTTGTGCTTTTAAAGTGTTCACACAAAAACAGGGCACAGAAATGGTCCAGTCTGGGAATATGAACAATTTTCCGGTCTCTAGGTCTGGAGGCCAAAGCCGGGCAAAGAGACCAGCTCTGAGTCCCAGCAATAGAAGGTCTAGAGGGGGCCGGACAGGACTGGAGTGGACGGCAAACAATTGAGGAGCCAAGGTTTGGCCACATCCTGGAGCATCTGTGGTCAGTGATGCATTAACCAGCCTTTGTCTCCCAAAGTTCTAAATGGAGTCCTTTCCCATGAATGTGGCTGAGAAAACTCAAAGAAAAGAAGAGGACAGAAAGGATGAGAAACCCAAATCACCCAGTAGATTCCTGTGTGAGAGCAGAACGAAAGCCCATGGGATTTTAACACTTCATCTATTTGGATTCCTGGAGTCAGAATTTGATTCATATCCTGGCATCCCTACTTACTAACTGCAGACACTTGGGTAATTTTACCATGTCTCTGGTCCTTATTCCAGGAATATTTTAAAAAGGATACTTGCCTCACAGGGTGGTTGTGTGCATTATAAGAGATGAGTTATCTGAAAGATCTCTGCAAGTTACAAAACACAATATTCATTTGAGCATCTCATGTAGTTCTATATAGCATTCCTTCTTATTCTGATGATTCTGTCACAAATAACCTTCTATACCTTGTCCTTATTCCAATATGGCCCACTTATATCTCATGGTTTTGGTGGTTTCATAACACTAACAAATTCATTCCAGTTAGCATAAGTCAAATCATGATGCCTCATAGCTTAACACCTTATCTGTTGAAGAGCTTGTAAGGAATGGGGTTGTGAAAGTTCGTCAAGGTGAAAACCAGGTTTCACAAGGTGACAATGAGGCAAAAACTATAAATACTAACAATTATTCTACATTTTCTGTCTTAGAGAAAAGGAGTTTAGGAGACTCTGCCAACCTTAACAATAACATGCAACAGATTATTTCTACATTCAGTTCAGTTCAGTCGCTCAGTCATGTCCGACTCTGCGACCCCATAAATTGCAGCACGCCAGGCTGCCCTGTCCATCACCAACTCCCAGAGTTCACTCAGACTCACATCCATCGAGTCAGTGATGCCATCTAGCCATCTCATCCTCTGTCATCCCCTTCTCCTCCTGCCCCCAATCCCTCCCAGCATCAGAGACTTTTCCAATGAGTCAACTCTTCGCATGAGGTGGCCAAAGTACTGGAGTTTCAGCTTTAGCATCATTCCCTCCAAAGAAATCCCAGGGCTGATCTTCAGAATGGACTGGTTGGATCTCTTTACAGTCCAAGGGATTCTCAAGAGTCTTCTCCAACACCACAGTTCAAAAGCATCAATTCTTTGGCGCTCAGCCTTCTTCACAGTCCAACTCTCACATACTGCATGATTTGGGCTTCCTGGATAGCTCAAATGGTAAAGAATCTGCCTGCAATGTGGTACACCTGGGTTCAATCCCTAGGTTTGGAAGATCCCCTGGAGAAAGGCATGGCAAGTCATCTCAGTATTCTTGCCTGGAGAATTTCATAGACAGAGGAACTTGGTGGGCCACAGTCCATGGGGTTGCAGAGTCAGACATGATAGAGCAACTAACACACACACACATAATTTACTAATAATAAAGAATGAGAACTCAGAAATCCTAATCCTGATTAAATTTGAGCTTGGAATCAATAAGCCTTCCCTATTTTAGGGGAATATGCTAACGTGTTAATGATTTTACGACATTAATGAATGTGGTAAAAAATCAAAAAGCGTGCTAAATTTCAAAATGAAACTGGAAATTATGTTTGCAAATGAATATGCCCCTGAGTCAAATATCTTATTTACATCAAGTTCTTTCAATAATTTCCTAAAATGTAGCATGGGTACATACCAAATCTAGTGGTTTGTGATTTATCTAATATTCATCTCCTTTTCTCTGTCACTCAACTCTAGCTCAGAAAGAGAATGGTGACAATGTAATTTGAAGATAGCATAGAATGGAAAGCTTTGAAGTGAAGAGACTGAGTATATGAGGAAAATACTATGGGAACTACAGGATAAAAGCAATAGTGGAGTTAAGTGTTTTTGGCGGGGAGAGGGTGGGATTTGGCCACACCATGCATGTGGAACTTCTCCAACCAGATCAAGTCCCTACCCCCTGCAGTGGAAAGTGAAGTCGCTCAGTCGTGTTCAACTGTTTGTGACCCATGGACCGTAGCCCACCAAGCTCCTCCATCCATGGGATTCTCCAGGCAAGAATACTGGAGTGGGTTGCCATTTCCTTCTCCAGGGGATCTTCCCAACCCAGGGATCGAACCCAGGTCTCCCACTTTGCAGGCAGACGCTTTAACCTCTGCACCACCAGGGAAGCCATTAAATAGAAGAATCAAAGATTTCAAGGGAGGAAAGGAAGCCAGGTTGAAAGAAGAAGGGGGAGGAGGCGGGAGACGGGGGCAAAAGGGGTGGCCTTACAGACGTCTCCTGCCACCTACGGATACCCAGGCATTATGGGACTTTTCCCTGGGCCTCCAGAGAAGGGAGGACTGGAACTCAGCCCTACCAGAAATCAGAACCAGACAAGAACCAGAATTCGAGTTCTCTGCCAAGAGGAGGTGATCAGTCTCCAATCCTCAGCTCAGGCTGAGGGCCCTTCGACCAGATTCCTGTGTCCAGGACCAGGGGACTAGAAAAACAGGGAAGGATAGGAAGGGTTAAGGAGAGGAAAGAGAGAGGGAAGGGGAGAGAGGTCAATGGTCTCTTGTTCCTTACCGGTTGGGGCACTCTGGCCAGTTGTTCGCGTCAGGAGGAGACCAGGGACAAAAGGGTCCCAGTTGTGGCCGCTGGGTCTGGTCCATTGGCAGGCAAGCTGGCCCCTGAGTACCCTGAGTGGTCAGGATGTCAGTCTCAGCAAAGAAGAGTCCCACCAGGGTCGCCATTTGTTGCAGGAAAAGGGACCCCTTACCAGGGCCTGAAACTGGGCTCTTGTCTAACACTCGCAAATGAATTGTCTAAGGAGACACATGTGCTGACAAAACAAGAGATTTTATTGGGAAAGGGCACCCGGGTGGAGAGCAGAGTGGAAGCACAGTCTTAACCCCTAGACCACCAGGGAAGTCCTAGAGTTAAGGTTTGAGTCTAAGCTCTTATTAATTAGCTGTGTAACCTTGAGAAATGTATATATCCTCTGTTAGTCTCACTTTTATCTAAAAACTAGTATTCACAGTCCTTAGTTATCAGTGCTATTAGGAAGCATAAAAATGATAAGACATGCCAAGAACATACTGCCTCCCTTTTCCCTTTGCTTCTCTCCTTGGCCATATGTGACCTTGGGAAAATTCTTCACATTTCCGTACCTCGATTTTTTCATCTATAAAATGGCAAAAATATTAGCATCCATATATTTGAATGGTGTGAGCATTAAGTATGTTCATACATATCAATCTTAGTACCTGTGTGAGTGTGTGTGTGTGTGTGTGTATATGTGCACGTGCACATGCTCAGTTGTATCTGACTCTTTGCAACCCCATGGACTATAGCCCACCAGGCTCCTCTGTCCATGAAATTTTCCAGGCATGCAAACTAGAGTAGGTTACCATTTCTTACTCCAGCCTGATGCCTATTAAGAGTTCAATAAATGATAATAACTAATGTCTGTTATACAGTACCTGGCATATATTAAGGGTACAGTCAATTGTAAATATTGTATTAATTCAAGAATATTTTCTTTTAGAGTCACAACACAAAATAGGATAATTAAGCCCATTTCATAGATGAAAGACTAAGGTTTAACAACTGGGATCTCTTGGAATCCCACCAATACCCGGGATCATAACCTAACCTTTTTTAAATTCCAAGGTTAAATATTATTTCATATAAAATGTTTCAGAAGTCAGGCAGATCCTCTTGTTTCTCTAAGAACATATTATTTCCATTAGAGCTTTCTCACCCCAAATTTCAATCCTCAAATTGGAAAGGCAAGTTACTCTTATAAACTGACAGTTTGGAATTCATTCCACTTGTCTGAGTTCTTGAGTTTCATATATATGTATATGGAAGTTAAATATATTTTCTTGAATGTGATTTATGAGGACTTTCTGACTAAGTTCAAGAGGATCACTCATAATATACCTCTAGACTGCAGCCATAATCTAAACACTGGAAGGAAAGTTTAGGAAAGCAATTCCCCAAACAGCCTCACCGTCGGTGAAATCACAGTATCTTGTACTTGAAGCATTGGCCTCGGTGATTCAGCTTGCCTGAGAATTGAAATTGACTAAAGTTTTTATAAGTTTGTGGCTTATCTGGTTTACATTAAATACCCAAAGAGAAATGAATACATCTATGGCGTCAGTGGAAGAGAGAAAAATGGTGTCAGGCTCCAAGCCCAGGGGAGATGGCTGGTCTCAAGGAAAGACTTAAGTAGAATTATTTCCTTTCCTCTTCTGGGGGACAGAGACAGAAGTCAAATGACTAGACAGGGAAAGAGAGAAAAAAAAATAAGACAAATCTCAGCTTAAAACACTGGCTGACTTTTTTGGCTTCTCTTTTAGACTACCTTGATTTCATGGTGTTTTGCATTGTCCACTATTAGGAGGGTTTCTTTCCAGATTATGACACTCTTGGGGCTACAGATTTCAGTAGATCCTTACTGCCTACCAAAACCTTAATGTACCTTCCAAGGATTCTGTATCAAGATACTCTGAGTGGCAAATAATAGCACACTCAAGTCAACTGGTTTAAGCTATAAAGGGAATTTATTGGCTCATGTAACACACAAGTCCAGAAATAGCACTGCTCTCATGCGAAGCTTAATCCATTAACTCAAAAAACGTTAGGACACAGTTTTTCTCTGTCTTCATTTTTCAGCCTTGTTTTCTCAGTGCCAGATTTATTTTTAATTTTTTTAAAATTTATTTTTCCTCTGGTCCCAAGATGGCTGTCAGGAGTTATCAAAGCTTTAGGTTTCCTTGTTCACATCCAGGGGGAAAAAAAGAACATTATCTCATAACACACACTGAAGCAAAAGAGGTTTTCTTGCATAAAACCAACAGAGCAATGTATATATTTGCGTGTGTGTGTGTCTGTGTGTATATACAGGCTGGTTCCAAATTGAGAAAGGAGTACATCAAGACTTTATATTGTCACCCTGCTTATTTAACTTATATGCAGAGTACATCATGAGAAATACCGGGCTGGATAAAGCACAAGCTGGAATCAAGATTGTTGGGAGAAATATCAATAACCTCAGATATGCAGATGACACCACCCTATGGCAAAAAGTGAAGAAGAACTAAAGAGACTCTTGACGAAAATGAAAGAGGAGAGTGAAGAAGTTGGCTTAAAGCTCAACATTCAGAAAACTAAGATCATGGTAAGCTGGAATCAAGATTGTTGGGAGAAATATCAATAACCTCAGATATGCAGATGACACCACCCTATGGCAAAAAGTGAAGAAGAACTAAAGAGACTCTTGACGAAAATGAAAGAGGAGAGTGAAGAAGTTGGCTTAAAGCTCAACATTCAGAAAACTAAGATCATGGCATCTGGTCCCATCACTTCATGGCAAATAGATGGGGAAAAATTGGAAATAGTGAGAGGCATTATTTTATTGGGCTCCAAAATCACTCCACGTGGTGACTGCAGCCATGAAAATAAAAGACACTTGCTTTTGGAAGAAAAGTTATGACCAATCTAGGCAGCATATTAAAAAAGCAGAGACATTACTTTGCCAACAAAGATCCATCTAATCAATGCTATGGGTTTTCCAGTAGTCATATATGGATGAGAGTGTTGGAATATAAAGAAAGCTGAGCACCGAAGAATTGATGGTTTTAAACTGTGGTGTTGGAAAAGACTCTTGAGAGTCCCTTGGACTGCAAGGAGATCCAACCAGTCCATCCTAAAGGAAATCAGTCCTGAATATTCATTGGAAGGACTGATGCTGAAGTTGAGAAACTCCAATACTTTGGCCACCTGATGCAAAGAACTGACTCACTGGAAAAGACCCTGATGCTGGGAAAGATTGAAGGCCAAAGGAGAAGGGGACGGCAAAGGATGAGATTGTTGGATGGCATCACTGACTCAATGGACATGAGTTTGAGCAATATTGGGAGTTGGTGATGGATAGGGAAGCCTGGTGTGCTGCAGTCATGGGGTTGCAAAGAGTCAGACACGACTGAGTGACTGAACTGAACTGATACTTATATAAATACGTACATATATGGGCTTCCCTGATGGCGCAGGAGGCAGAGAATGCAATGCAGGAGCCACGGGAGACCCGGGGTCAAGGTCCCCTGGAGAAGGGAATGGCAACACACCCCAGCATTCCTGCCTGGAGAATTCTAGGGACAGAGGAAACTGGCGGGCTATTATAGTCTATGAGGTTGCGAAGAGTTGGACACAGCTGAGCAACTAACACTTCCTTCCAAAACAGAACCTACCCCCCTCAACTGGGAGTGGAACTAATCCCATCAAATTTTCAAGGCTCAGAAACGTGGAGGTTGGTGGATTGGATACTCTAGTATCAACCTATTTCTTGAACTTCTGAATCAACCAATTTTTCCATCCTTACCTCCCACTTTGGATTTTACTTTCTGTACGTGCATGAATACTGAACTATTTCTAGTTTCACAAACACACCTTGATCTTTCAGCCTCTGCTCCATTCTACTTCCTCCTGAACTGTCCCTCTCATCATTTTTTCAAAATCAAACCCATCCTTTGAGGTCCTATTCAAACACTCCCTCCTCCATGAAGCTCTTCCATAATATTCTCAGCCGAAAGTTCTCTATCATCATATTTCCAATAGCAATGTTTATTTCCTGGCATTCTGAGTTGGATAACTTCCAATCTATTCTCCTACTGGTACTGTGTATGGGTCTCTTCTAGATGATGCAAGTTCTCTGAGAAACAAGACTGTGCCTCCCTTCTCCTTAATTTGCCTTAGAGTACCAAGTACCTGCCCTGAATATTGTAGATCAGCCTGTGGGCTTTGGGGTCATTTTTTCTGGAGACACGTATTCTGCATATTTGTTGTTGTGCAGTTGCTGAGTCATGTCCTACTCTTTGTGATCTCATGTACTGTAGCACACCAGGCTTCCCTGTCCTTCACCATCGCCAGGAGTTTTCTCAGTCTCATGTCCACTGAGTCAGTGATGTCTAACCATCTCATCCTCTTCCACGCCCTTCTCTTCCTTCCCTCAATCTTTCCCAGCATCGAAGTTTTTTCCAATGAGTTGGCTCTTCAAATCAGGTGACCAAAATGTTGGAGCTTCATAACCCCACTCCTGTTTCTTTGAGAAGGTTTAGCATTTTGGCAATTTACTCATCTAGTAGCCAGTTCTTCATTCTTCATAGCGAGCTTGTCATCTGATAGCAGAAAAGCAAAAACCAGGGGCTTAGCAAGTATTTATTTTTCTACTTTTCAAACTCTGTAATACAACAGACTTGGACCAGAAGTCCGTGATTCATGGATCGGAGTAAATCAACATTTCCTTTCTTTTTCATTTTCTTATTATTCTTAGTATCATTGTATTTAGATGACGTATATCTGAGAAGGAAAAATAATAAGTATTGCATATTTTCAAAAACAAATTCCAGGCTAAAAATCAAGGTCCTTATGCAAGAGGTAAATTGAAGCCATAGACAGGCTTAAGATAACAAATGAATTGATCACATTTTTGTTCACCTTGTTGAGAGTTATGACACAGCAAAGAGTTCTTTTCCCTCTCAAATTGTGCTAATATTATGTGTGACTGTATCATTCACAGATGTCTCAAGCATAGCATGTTTAAAATAAAACTGTGGCTTTCCCTCCAGAAACATGGTTCTCCCTCAGGTCTTCTTTATATTAACAAGGGGTCCCACCATTTACCTTGTTTCTCAAACAAAATACCTGGAGAGACATCTGTGTCTTTGGGGCTACATACAGGTCCGTGAGTTCTGTAAACTCTTATCTCCACATATGTTCCTGGATCCACTCATCTCTCTCTCTCTCTCCCATCCTCTCTCTCTCTCTGACGGCTAGTGTCTTAGTCTGGAAGCCCAGAATGACTGTGATAGTCATCCCTTCGTGATTTCTAGGCACGTTATTGTTCACCTGTTAATGTGTGTGTGTATGTATATATATATACACATATACATATATGTATATTTGCCTGTGTCAGGGCTTAGCTGTAGCACACAAGATCTTTGGTCTTTACTTGTGGCAAGTAGGATCTAGTCCCCTGAGCAGGGATTGAACCTGGGCCCTCTGCATTGGGAGCACAGACTCTTAGCCACTGGACCACAAGGGCAGTCTCCTTTATTACTCACCTTCAACCCATTGTCCACATAGCAATAATCTGCCCCCTGACTTCCTCCCCCTCCCATCCTCTGAACTCTTCTCCTGGTTCGTGCAGGTCCTAAAGCTCATCTGGTTCTTTCCTCCTTCAGAGCCTCTGGTCATGCCATTCCCCTTACTTGAATTGTTCTTCCTTCTGCCTCTTCATGAGGTTGTACTTTTTTCTGTTTTAGTGCTTGGCTAAAATAGTATCTCTGCAGAATGGCTTTTGCTTACTACACTATCTAAGAGGTGAGCCCCTGTTTCTCCCATCAGAATGTAAATTCATAAGGTAAGGGTGATGTCAGGCTTATTCTCCATTTTACCTCAGTCCCTAACACTGTTGCATGGTCAGGATTAAATACCTACTGAATGGAAGGAATTCTGTTAAATTCTGCCCATCTATTGTATTTCATGGGATGTTTATTGAGTCTAAGCACCCCCTGAATATAAAAACAGTGGCAGTTTAAACTAATTTACTATCTAAATAACCAAAGTTTGGGTGTTTTTTTTTAAAGAATTCGTAAGAACATTGTGAGATTTATGATTCCCTCACCCCTGGGAAACATCCTTGATGAAACTGATGAACGCATTTGAAGCATATCTTGAGAAACAGAACATTGGAATCTGTGAAAAATGACAGCTTGTACCCTTATATGGCAAACTCTACTTTGCCAAACAAAGTTTCTGTAACCCACAGAGCCCTTGTGGTCTGAGATATGCCACTGCAATTCACTCAAAACACTGGACAGTGTTTTCCAAAGGATGAAAGCATCAGCCTCCAGCTGCTTTTCCAGATCCTCTTCCTCCTAATCCTTTTCCCTAACAGGGATTGGCAAGGTCTAAGTCCGTACCCCTTTCACTTCTGTTATAGTTCTGTGCTCTGTTTCCATGAGAGAAATTACCCTCCTTCTCATGTTTTCCAGTTATCCACTTTCTATTGACAAATCTTAAACCTGTATTTCTAATCTCAGTCACACCTTCTGATCAGGTCTGTTTTTCCATCAGCCTGCATCATGGATTCCTAATGCTGCCTGAAGATTGAGTTCAAATCTGAGCCCGACAAATCTAAATCTACCATACCCTTCGCTGTGTACAGTCCTCAGACGCTGCAACGGTGTCTGGCCCTTTGTGGCTCTATGGACTATAGCCCACCAGGTTCCTCTGTTCAAGGGATTCTCCAGGCCAGAACACGGGAGTGAGTTGCCAAGCCCCCTTCCAGGGTATCTTCCTGACCCAAAAATCGACGTCTCCTGCATTGCAGGCAGATTCCTTACCCCTGACCCACCAGGGAAGCCCTTACCCCTCCCTAAACCTCAGCTATACGGTTTGTTACTTTCTCTCATCGATATTTTCTTATAGCCCATGGCCTTGTATTTTCACCTTCATCCCTGTTGTTCATATACAAACACGTGAATGTGGGGAATGCTTCTCAATCACGTTTGATACCACTGTAAAGACTGCACACTGCACAGCTCTAGCTGTCTCAGTGAAGGGGGGCTTCCCTGGTGGCTCAGATGGTAAAGAATCTACCTGCATTGTGGGAGCCCTGGGTTCGATCTCTGGGTGTGGAAGATCCCCTGGAGGAGGGTATGGCAACAGACTCCAGTATTCTTGCCTGGAGAATCTCCATAGACAGAGGAGCCTGGTGGGCTACAGTCTATGGGGTCACAGCGAGTTGGACATGGCTGAGTGACTAAGCACACTATGTGAAGGGAAGTATTTCTGACTCCTCTACATTTTCCATCTGCTGTTCCGAATGCAAGTCTCTCTATGTTTTGGCCACCAAGAAAATGCTGTTGACACACTGTTTTGGCCAATGATGAGGAATTAAAAGTGTCAGAGAGTGTCAGGTCCACACCCTAAAGCTTCTTTACTGGATTGTATGAGATATTTGCCGTAACTCTCTCTCCATGCAGCTTGCCCCATTCTTCAAAGAACGTGTTTACAGGATGTGTCCTCAGTTTATCTCTTACTCCTTGTATAATCCTCCTTTTGTGAGGGTATCAAGCTTAACAGGAATGTGAAGCCACAGAGCAGTTATTTCCTGATGGCTCTGCCAATAATTATTTCCTCAGGCTTATGCAATCATAAGCCTGGAACGTGGGTTCTCTATGCTGAGCACCTAGATAATACGTTTATAGTGCTGATAGGGCTGATAGGCAGAGGGCCC
The DNA here is from genome assembly GCA_006410635.1 of Cephalophus harveyi. NCBI lineage: Eukaryota > Metazoa > Chordata > Mammalia > Artiodactyla > Bovidae > Cephalophus > Cephalophus harveyi. Next base: position 45,310 of record SJYT01002035.1, on the reverse strand, counting down.
TCACTCAGAGTTACCCAAAAGGTAGCTCAGAGCCCTGCTGCCTAGCTCAGGACCTGGCACTGGTAGTGGAAGTCTAGCTGGGACGCTGACAATGGGCTAGCCCTATAATTTTTAAGGGCTTCAGGACTCTTCCATTAAAAATTATACCCACTTAGATTTTACACACTTTAGATTTGTGCTTTTGTAGGATTCGGGTTTTATAAATCTATGTTTACAACATTTAAGGATATCTGTTGTAAAAATAATGATGATAATAGATTTGAGCACTCATTAGAACCAGTTTTTGAAGTAATTTGCATATGTACATGCATCATTATCAATATTTGCATATTACTCAGAGGTAAAAGCGTCTGCCTCCAATACGGGAGACCCGGGTTTGATCCCGGGGTTGGGAAGATCCCCTGGAGAAGGAAATGGTAACCCACTCCAGTATTCTTGCCTGGAGAATCCCATGGACGGAGAAGCCTGGTAGGCTGCAGTTCATGGGGTCGCAAAGAGTCGGACACGACTGAGCGACTTCACTTACACTTTCTTTCACTTTCAAGCAAATTGTTAAAAGAATGAATACAGAAACTCTTTTAAAGTTATTTACTTATTATTATTGTCATTATTATGATTTTTTTTGTATACATATATCCCCTGCCTTTTGAACCTCCCTCTCATCTCCCTCCCCATCTCACCCCTCTAGTTTCATACAAAGCCCCTGTTTGAATTTCCCAAGCCAAACAGCAATTCCCATTGGCTATCTATTTTAATATAAGTTTCCATGTTACTGTTTCCATGCATCTCACCCTCTCCTCCCCTCTCCCCATGTCCATAAGACTATTCTCTATGTCTGTTTCTTCATTGCTTCCCTGTAAATAAATTCTTCAGATTCTGTATATGTGCATTAGAATATGATATTTATCTTTCTCTTTCTGACTCACTTCACTCTGTATAATAGGTTCTGGGCTCATCCACCTCCTAAGAACTGACTGAAAGCCATTCCTTTTTATGGTTGAGTAATATTCTATTGTGTATATGTACCATAACTTCTTTATCCATTCATCTGTTGATGGACAGCTAGGTTGCTTCCATGTTCTAGCTATTGTAAACAGTGCTGCAATGAACAGTGGGATGCAAGTGTCTTTTTTCCGTTTTGGTTTCCTCAGGGTATATGCCTAGGAGTGGGATTCCTGGGTCGTATGGTGGTTTTATTCTTAGTTTTTTAAGGACTCTCCATATTGTCTTCCATAGTGGCTGTATCAGTTTACATTACCACCAACAGTGCAAAAGCGTTCCCTTTTCTCCACACCCTTCCCAGCATTTATTGTTGGTAGACTTTTTGATGATGGCCATTATGACCAGTGGGAGGTGATATCTCATTGGGGTTTTGATTTGCATTTCTCTAATAATGAGTGATGTGTAACAAACACATCTTTTCATGTGTTTGTTAGCCATATGTATGTCTTCTTTGGAGAAATGTCTGTTTAGGACTTTTTCTCAATTTTTGATTGGGTTGTTTGTTTTTCTTGCTTTGAGTTGTATCAGCTGCTTGTATATTTTGGAAATTAATCCTTCATCAGTTGTTTCATTTGCTATTATTTTCTCCCATTCTGAGGGTTGTCTTTCTAGAAACAAATGACAATGAAAACATGACAACTCAAAATCTCTAGGACGCAGCAAAAGCAGTTCTAAGAGGGAAGTTTATAGCAATACAACCCTACCTCAAGAAAAAGAAAAACATCGAATAAATAACCTAACTTTACACCTAAAACAACTGGAAAAAGAAGAAAAACAACAACAAAAGCAAAATTAGTAGAAGGAAAGAAATCGAAAGATCCAAGCAGGAATAAATGAAAAAGAAACAATAGTAAAGATTAATAAAACTAAAAGTTGGTTATTTGAGAACAAAAACAAAATTGACAAACCTTTAGCCAGACTCATTAAGAAAAAAAGAGAGAAGAATCAAATCAACAAAATTAGAAATGAAAAAGGAGAGGTTTCAACAGACAATGCAGAAATACAAAGGATTATAAGAGACTGTTATGAACAGCTATATGGCAATAAAATGGATAACCTGGAAGAAATGGACAGATTCTTAGGAAAGTTCAATCTTCCAAGACTGAACCAGGAAGAAATAGAAATTATGAACAACCCAATTACAAGCTGGCTGGATGGCATCACTGACTCGATGGACGTGAGTCTGAGTGAACTCCAGAGTTGGTGATGGACAGGGAGGCCTGGCGTGCTGCGATTCATGGGGTCGCAAAGAGTCGGACACGACTGAGCGACTGAACTGAACTGGAAAATGGGCACAGAGGGAACCTACTTAAACATAGTAAAGGCCATATATGATAAGCTTACAGCAAACATTATTCTCAGTGATGAAAAACTGAAAGTATTCCCCCTAAGATCAGGAATAAGACCAGGGTGTCCACTTTCCCCATTATTATTCAACATAGTTCTGAAAGCCCTAGCTACAGCAATCAGAGAAGAAAAAGAAATAAAAGGAATCTAGATCAGAAAAGAAGTGAAGCTCTCACTGTTTGCAGATGACATGATACTGTACATAGGAAACCCTAAAGAAACCGTGAAGATAGTATCAGAATATTACTAGAGCTAATCAGTGAATTTAGCAAAGTTGCAGGATCCAAAATCAATACACAGAAATCACTTGCATTTCTATATACTAACAATGAAAAACCAGAAAGGGAATTTATGGAATCAATCCCATTCACCATTGCAATAAAAAGAATTAAATATCTAGGAATAAACTCACCTAGGTTGACAAAAGAACTGTACACTGAAAATTATAAGACACTAATGAAAGAAGTAAAAGACAATATAAATAGATGGAGAGATATTCCATGTTCCTGGATAAGAAGAATCAATATTGCAAAAAAGACTATACTACCAAATGCAATCTACAGATTTGATGCAATCCCTGTCAAATTACCAATGACATTTTTCACAGAACTAGAACAAAAAATCATATGGAAACACAAAAGACCCCAAAAGCCAAAGCAGTCTTGAGAAAGAATGGAGCTGGACTTCAGATTATACTATAAAGCTATAGTCATCAAGATACTATGGTACTGGCACAAAAACAGAAACATAGACCAATGGAACAAGATAGAAAGCCCAGAAATAAACCCATGCACCTATGGGTACCTTATTTTTGACAAGAGAAGCAAGAGTATACAAAGGGGGAAAGACAGCCTCTTCAATAAATGGTGCTGGAAAACTGGACAGGTACATGTAAAAGAATGAAATTAGAACACTTCCTAACACCATACACAAAGATAAATTTGAAATGGATTAAAGACCTAAATGTAAGACCAGAAACTATAAAACAGAGGAAAACATAGGCAGAACATTTAATGACATAAGTCAAAGCAAGATCCTCTATGACCCACCTCCTAGAATAATGGAAATAAAAACAAAAGTAAAGAAGTGGGACCTGATTAAACTTAAAAGCTTTTGCACAGCAAAGGAAACTATAATCAAGGTGGAAAATGTCAGTATTATTTACATTTTTATCTTCTTTAATACTCCTGGTAAAGATCTTGACCCATGTTAGATAGCCAATAACTTCATGAGTTAATGAATGAATCAGCAAATAAAAATTGCATGTCCCGTGACTGGTCAGAGCTCTTTGAGGCATTATGTACAGCACTCACAGAGCCTAGGATATTTTCTGAGACATTGTAGCAGTTTTGGATGTGTTGACAGAAAGGGGAGATAAGAATACAACTGGACTCAGATAGGTAAGTGTTATTGCAATTGTGGACCAAATTAAGCTCTGAACTTCCTAAAGGTCAAAGCAGAAGGGTACACAGTGGATTAAGTGGATCTCATTGTGTGCTTAAAAAACACACACATAAAAAAATTATGTGTGAGAGGTCACATGGACAGATCATGGCAAGACATTCACACTGGGGCATCGCCAAGATCTCTTGGAGCAGGAACTCCCTAGACGACCTCACTGTATGGAACGTGTCTCTGTCTATAATGAGACCAACTTGAAGCAGCTCTGTGATGCAGAATGTGTCATTTTAACTGCTACCTTCAGTTTTCCCAGACAGAGTCACCTCCCATTCTCTTAGAAACTCTCGGGATTTTTCAGTGTTGGGCAACTAACTGTCTGCCTTTTATTATACTCCCACACTGGTCTCTTCTCAACCCATTTTTTCCCCCACCCCAAATCTTCTTCCTTCCAGGATCCCTTGATTTCTTTCTCCTTCTCCAACCTGTTCACCAACATCAGTTGAACATCAACTATGCATTGGTTCCACATCAGGCAGCATGTCATGCATCTGAAAGTTAATAAGGCATCCCTCTTCCCCCAAGGTGTTCCCCAGCCTTTCACACTTCCTGCTAAAATATTCATGCGCTAGGCTTCACCTCCCAGGTGTGAGCTGCATGAAAATAGGACAGCAGCTATGTGTTAACAGCTGTATCTCCATTACCCACATCAAGTTCCTCTTTACTGAACAAAGGAATCTAAGCTAATTCCTAATCCAGTGTTTCCCCAGTTATTCTGTGAAACACTAATCTGAATATACTGTTTAATCTAATGGGTTTGAGCAACACAACTTCCTCCATCCCCTGCCAAAAGAGACTGAGAAGGCTTGTAGGAATCAAATATAAACTGAGCTCAACTTATACTGTTTATTTGACTTCAGAAATGTATGTGTTTAGTATAACATCATGTAGAACTTGCAATCTATGGAAAATGTCATCAGAGTTAGGGAAGCACACCCTGTTAGGAAAGATGATGGTGGGCAGATCTGAGAACAGAAAGCCCTGAGCCCGATCAGAGCCATTCCAGCAGGGACCAAGAAACCAGTAGCTGAAAAAGAAGCCTCCAGAAAGGAAACCTACCACAGAGGAAAAGAAGGCTGCTGCATAAGCTTAAACTTGTTTACTCCATAAATGCCGCGTCATTTTGGACAGCTAATTTTGAATAATGACCTGAACAAAGAGGCAATGAGAAAAAGAAAAAGAAAAAAAAAAAAGCCATTCCAGGAGCTCCCCTTGGCCTTTTCAGACTCAAATACGGTCTTGTCAGTAAATATGGATTTTGGATTGAAATCAGTATTTTATTTTTACTAGATCCCAGCTGTCTTGTATCCTCCACAATTCTAACACAATACCCTTCACAAAGTATTACTAAAAATTGGGTAATTGTACCAAATTATGACTGTCAACCAATTTGGAAGCTGACCTAAGCCGTCTCCCAGGTTATTTACTATGTGTGTATATTTTAGTCATTGTGTGTATATCAATGTGGCATTTAAAAATATGCTATTATTCTGCTCTTATTTATTACTTTGCAAATGGTGGGAAAAGCATGTACCAGCCATCCATTTCATTTAGCATCAAGGTGCTTCCAAAATAAAAAAGGCTCTTTCCCTTACTGATTTCTGAGTTGATGGCTTAATGTTACTATTTGAATACATAATTTATAAGGAAAGGCTATCCATGGAGGGTACAGGACACACCCATTTCAAGTTAAAAATCTTCACAGATTAAAAAAATGGCTCTTGTAATTTATAACTTTGTGTTATTTGTTTATTGTAATTATTTTTCTAACTTTGAAAGTGGGGATATTTTAGTCAAAAGCTCAAGTCTGCATAACTGATTCCAACAAGAGACATTTTGGTGAAAGTTCACTGTAAAGTTAACTTTGAAAATGTCTTAGAAGAAAATTATGTCTCGTAAAAGGTATGAATAGCCTTTGAGTTTTTTAGCTCATGATCTCAGAAGGATTTTGGAACAAGAGGACACATTTTTTTTTTTTTTCCAGTTTTAGAGAAAAAAGCATATTCGTTTGTACTAAGTCTCTATTTTCCATTAGTGCTTTAAAGTTTACAAACTGTTCTCGTTTGATCCTCCCAGGAGCCTGTGTGGTTGGCACAGAAGTAAAAATAGCTGCCATTTACAAGAGGTGCTGTTAGCAGAGATTTACCTCACAGATGCTCAGGCAGTCCTAGGAGGTGAGTACTACCATGCCATTGCAGATGGGGGGAGTGAGGCGTGGGGAGGGGAAGCGACCTTCTTAAGGCTGCAGGTCGAGGTGAGATACAAACCCAGGCCGTCTGGCCCCATAGGCTGTGTCCTTAACCGGTGCGCTGGATTGTCTCCTGAGACCAGAGTGGTGCTCACTCTTCACAGCTCACGTGCAGGAAGATGACAGGTGGAGGCATCAGAGACAGCATGGCCTCTTGGGGGCAGAGAGCAGTGTAGACGACTCATCTCTAGCAGTTCAGAGACCTCGGGGGCCTCTTAACCTGGCCAAGCGGGGCCTCCACCATGGACATAGCTCGCCACATTATACATCTTCTGGAGGCGTCACTGCGCCAGCGCCTCTATGGGACTGACATATACCCACTGCTGCATATAGAGTAGATCACTGACAAGGACCTACCGTCTAGAACAGGGAACACTGCTCAACATTATGGAGTGGCCTCAATGGGAAAATAATCTAAAAGGAGTGGATACACGTATGTGTACTACAGATGCACATTGCTGCACAGCCGAAACTAATACAACACAGAAAATCAACTGCACTCCAGTAATAGATACTCATCACAGGGCTATTCATCACGGCTTAAAAAAAGAAACATTCCCCCACGTCCAAAAATATAAGAATGGTTGAATGATTCAACATTTGAATACCACCCACCCCCCCCCCACACACACACACAAGATAAACAGGAAATAAAAGACTGGAAAACCAAATGACTTATGCAAGACCACTGAGCTCCTAGATGGAACAGATGAGGCTAGGAAGTCAGTCTGTAGATCTTCAAGTCGAGATCAAAGCCCCTTTCAATGGCTTCCTCTTCCAGCGATTACCTAGGGTGTATAGCTCTAAGTCCTCTCACTCTGCCCTGGCTAGACTTTGGTTGTTCAGAAGTCTCTAAGTCATGTCTGACTCTGCAAACCTATGAAATGCAGCATGCCAGCCTTCCTGTCCTTCACTGTCTTCTGGAGTTTCCTCAAACTCATGTCCGTTGAGTTGGTGATGCCATTGAATCATCTCATCCTCTTTCGCCCCCTTCTCCTCCTGCCCTCAATCCTTCCCAGCATCAGGGTCTTTTCCAATGAGTCACCTCTTTGCATCAGGCTAGACTTTATCTCTGCCCAACTCACAGTTTTCTCATCAGAAAGATGAGGAGAATCAAGCCTACTGTACTGAGTGGATTCTGAGAATTAATGATGTGGAAAGAAAATTGTAAAACAGTGCTATGAAAATGTTCACAGAGCATCACATTTTTCAGAATCGTGATGGCATGCTGTGTGCCACGGAATTATATTTTCCATGTTACAAGCCTATTCATCAGATATAAAATAGATACAATCTCCCAACATTCTGTAAACTTTTCTCTCAAAATCTTTCTGAACCATATCTTTATGTTCTTAAGAGGAGCAAATACTAAAACACACATTTTCCACCTTCAGGAGGTTTATAGTCAAGTAGAGGCTGCTGCTGCTAAGTTGCTTCAGTCGTGTCCGACTCTGTGCGACCCCATAGACGGCAGCCCATCAGGCTCCCCCTTCTGTCCCTGGGATTCTCCAGGCAAGAACACTGGAGTGGGTTGCCATTTCCTTCTCCAATGCATGAAAGTGATTAGTGAAAGCGAAGTCGCCCAATCATGTCCGACTCTTCATGACCCCATGGACTGTAGCCCACCAGGCTCCTCCATCCATGGGATTTTCCAGGCAGGAGCACTGGAGTGGGGTGCCATTGTGAGTAGAGGCAACTGCCTACAAATGTGGTTTCAGGCAAATTACCACCAGAATAACTGAAAATTGGGGGAGGGTTTCAGGAAAGAGGTAGCACTTATATAATCATGAGAGAGAGCATTTTCAGCAGGCTGAAATGAGGGCAGAGTACCTTCATTCCTGGTGGACAGGCTATCTGGACAAAGGAAGGGAATAAATATTTAATGAAAAGATACTCAGGGTTGCTAGATTGTCCAGTGGAAATGAAGTCAGAAGCCAGAACTTAGAAGGATTGGACTGTTGTTCACAGGCAGGAATTGAGGACAGAGGGTTCTGCTCAGCAGGGCACCATACAAGCAGAGCAGGAAAAGCTCTGTAGGAGGCAGTAGTCTGTCCAGACTTGGGCAGGGAGACCAGATGCCCAAGACTGTTTACTCACTAAACAAGCCTGACTCTTCTGTGACTCTTCTGCTATTCCATGGATGGTAGCCCACCAGTCTTATCTGTCCATGGATAACCCAGGCAAGAACCCTGGAATGGGTTGCCATTTGCTCCTCTAGTGCATAAAATTACCTGCATATAAATGTAGACAAGATTCGTGTAAGGGCGGTGGGCTTGAGAATGAGGGAAGAGCAGCATGGATCTGACTTTCAGGACACTCTGAATGGATGAATAATAGTATCTCTTATCTGTGAAGGGGGCAGTAAAGTTGTGTGTGTGTGTGTGTGTGTGTATGTGTGTGTAAGGGAAAAGAGAGAGGGAAAAGATCACTTGCAATTCATTTTGGCATAACTACCACTTCATGGGAAAGATCTGGATGCTTCAGAGTATCATCAATTATTCACCTGGCTTTTGGCAACCTTTCAAAACATCTTTTAGGTTTGTATATTATTTACTCCTTTGCCTTAATGCATTTCCCCTCCTCTGTTAACCCTACCTCAACCCTGAAATGAAACAAAACTGTAATTAATTTTATAGCATGTAGAAAAATAAAGTCCAGGGAAAGGTTCCTCATTTCCTGGAGGGCAGTGACTCTCAACTGCCTGAAGAAATGGAAAATGATTTTCACCATCTCAGGGAGAAGAAAAACAGCCATTTCCAATTAAGCTGTTTGCTTTCTGGGTTCAGAGGGAGGAGGGGACTGGTTTGGGACTACTTCTATGACACAGAATTCACGTTGCGAGACAAGGTAAGAGCGCCGAAAGGACACGAAACCAAGTGCAGAGTGGCATGGATCACCCAAAGGTTCTGAATATGGACTTGAGGGTTTGGGGACTCTGAGCAGGTCAGACAGATAATCCCATTGAATTATAGGAACAACAAAATACGCCCTCAGATGCTGGCGACAGATCACATGACCATTTTCTTCTAACTTCAGGGGCCTGGATGCATGAGTGAAGTACCTTCTTTTTATTATTTGAAAAAAAAACAATTGGCATGCAAAAAAGTTGAAAAAAATAGGACAAAATATCCCTGTATACCTGTCACCAGATTTCCCCAGATGTTAACATCTTATATAACCTTGGTACAGTTATGGAATTATAAAATTATGGTTGTAACCCTATAAACTACAGACCTTATATGAAGCTTTCTACTTGTACCACAGATGTACTTTTCTGGCCCAGGGTTCACTCCTGGATTAAATGTTATTTTTAGTTGTCATGTTCCCTTAGTTTCTCCCAATCTGGGGCAATTCCTCAGCTTTTTTTCTTTTTTTTTTTCCTCTCTCTTTTATTTTAAATGATTGTGACACTTTGGAAGAATACAGGACACAGGTCAGTCTTTTTGTAGAAGGTCTATTATCTGCTGTTTTCTCATATTAATATTTAAATTCAGAAAATACATTTCCCTATGTATCCTTAGTCCTTTAGTTTCCATTTCTATTGAAGTACCTTGCCTGAAACAGTGAGTGTCATGGTGTTCACTAAGCAATAATGTCCAACATCGCTTCTTCATTTAAAAATTGGGATTTTACTAAGGAAAGAGCTTTTCGTCCTGCTCATGGAGTTCTCGAGCCAAGAATACTTGAGTGGTTTGCTATTCCCTCCTCCTGTGGACCACATTTCATGAGGCTTAACAGCAAATGAACGACAACAACACAAACTTAAGAAGACAACTGAGCAACAACTAAAGGAAAGAGCTTTGTTTTCTTTCATTTCTTGTGGTGTTCAGTCGCTCAGTCATGTCTAACTCTTTGTCACCCCATGGACTGCAGCACACCAGGCTTCCCTATCTTCACCATCTCCCAGAGCTTGCTCAAAGCCATGTCCATTGAGTCGGTGATGCCATCCAACCATCTCATTCTCTGTCGCCCCCTTCTCCTGCCTTCAATCCTTCCCAGCATCAGGGTCTTTTCTAATGAGTTGGCATCAGGTGGAATCTGCTCTTTGCATCAAAGTATTGGAGATTCAGCTTCAACACCAGTCCTTCTAGTGAATATTCAGGACTGTTTTCCTTTATGATGGACTGGTTTGATCTTCTTGCAGTCCAAGGAACTCTCAAGAGTCTCCAACACCACAGTTCAAAAGCATCAGTTCTTCAGCATTCAGCCTTCTTTATGGTCCAACTCTCACATCCATACATGACTACTGGAAAAACCATAGCTTTGACTATATGGACCTTTGCTGACAAAGTAACATCTCTGCTTTTTAATATGTTGTCTAGGTTTGTCATGGCTTTTCTTCCAAGGAGCAAACATCTTTTAATTTCATGGCTGCAGTCACCACCTGCAGTGATTTGGGAGCCCAGGAAAATAAAGTCTGTCACTGTTTCCGTTGTTTCCCTATCTATTTGCCATTAAGTCATGGGACCAGATGCCATGATCTTCATTTTTTAAATGTTGAGTTTTAAGCCAGCTTTTTCACTCTCCCCTTCCACCTTCATCAAGAGGCTCTAAATTTAGTTCCTTTCCCTTTCTGTCATAAGGGTGGTGTCATCTGCATACCTCAGGTTATTGATATTTCTCCCAACAATCAAGATTCATCTTGTGCTTCATCTAGCCCAGCATTTCATGTGTTGTACTCTGCATATAAGTTAAATAAGCAAGGTGACAATATACAACTTTGACATACTTCTTTCGCAATTTGGAACCAGTCCCTTGTTCCATGTTTAGTTCTAACAGTTGCTTCTTGACCTCTATACAGATTTCTCATCACCAAGATGTCTGACTCTAGGTGAGTGATCACACCATCATCATTTAACTATTTATAGCTATAAACTTACACACAAATGATAGTTTGTAAAGTATTTTTGAGGCATTATTTTACCGGGCACTCCATTTTCCTGAGAGATAGCTGGTAGAGGTTTTCTCATCTCCAGTTTACATATAAAGATCCTGAAGTTCAGCGACTTGCATATTTGTCTACCATCTCCAACAGAGATGATGAAGTCCTGGAAAGCAGTGCATTGGATCTTGTTTATTCACTTCCATGATGCCTAGAAGACCCACCTAGTGCAAATGAAGTGAAAAGAAAACATTAATTGGGTAAGATTCAATGGTAAATCCAAGACAAATAGCCAGAGTTCACTGTCAGTAAAGAGAGATGAATAAACATGCCATTAGGATGTGATGAGCATGCTAAGGCACGCATAATTGTGGTATTCAGAATGTGCTTTTGAATAATAATGTTTTGGGGATATGGAGTAGCTGAGCATGGAAGGCAGATACTGTTCAGTGTGAAACTCTTCCTGGGTCCTGGCGTGTGTCACTCTGTCCCTCTTGTCCCACGTCTCCCCTGTTCTCACCTGTGTAAGTCACTCTTAGTCTTTCGTTCTCCCCGTAGACCTTGTTTCCTTCTTGAGGATGCTCCTGATTCTGTTTAAGTTTGTGGATACTTGTTTGAAGCTTGCCATCATCCTGTATTTTCTACACCCAGGTATGTTTTACACCACGTTGTGTTGGAGGTAAAAGTTGCATGCCGCCCCATCTTCTTGGAACACTGTCTGGTGGAGAAGACATTACTAAACCTCAGTTTTCCTGAAAAGACAGAATGGGCTAGTCCTTAGGAGATCTCAGGGCAACTGGCTTGTTTGGAATCTGTTCCCTGTTTCTCTTCAATCATACGATTTCCGACAAACTGCTTTAAGCGCTCTAAGGGTCATTTTTTTCCTTTTCTGGAATTTAAGAATAAAAGTGATACTCCAAGGTTTATGGTTAGAATTAATTTGAATATAATAATATATGTAAAGTGCTTATAAATAAATCTCTTATTTTTTGTCTCCCCTGTTCTCACCTGTGTAAGTCACTCTTAGTCTTTCGTTCTCCCCGTAGACCTTGTTTCCTTCTTGAGGATGCTCCTGATTCTGTTTAAGTTTGTGGATACTTGTTTGAAGCTTGCCATCATCCTGTATTTTCTACACCCAGGTATGTTTTACACCACGTTGTGTTGGAGGTAAAAGGTTGCATGCCGCCCCATCTTCTTGGAACACTGTCTGGTGGAGAAGACATTACTAAACCTCAGTTTTCCTGAAAAGACAGAATGGGCTAGTCCTTAGGAGATCTCAGGGCAACTGGCTTGTTTGGAATCTGTTCCCTGTTTCTCTTCAATCATACGATTTCCGACAAACTGCTTTAAGCGCTCTAAGGGTCATTTTTTTCCTTTTCTGGAATTTAAGAATAAAAGTGATACTCCAAGGTTTATGGTTAGAATTAATTTGAATATAATAATATATGTAAAGTGCTTATAAATAAATCTCTTATTTTTAGAAAATGCTTGTTAGTTAAGAAAACACTTATCATTATTCTGTCCTTTAACTAGTGACTAGACTCTATAAATCACTGAGATGTCTCATCTATCCAACACTCCATAAGATGTAAACCAGCAGGCAGGAAGAACACTCCAAGAACTGCTCCTTTTGACATATGAATATTTCACCTGACTGCTTTCAATTCTGCTTCTAGGTTATAGCTCAGTGTCTGTCTTCCACCTCTCCCCATGAAGTTTGTTTTCATATTTTGTTTAAGCTTTCTCTATTCCATTATCCTAGCCATGAGGCCACTGAAACTGTAGATCCAATGACATTAGAGCACCCTTTGGATTTTGATTACAAGTCTCTATTCCAAAAGGAACATAAATACCAGTCCATACATCTCAGATCCCCAGAATATCAGAGTGGGAAGAAGTCTTCCCAGAAGATTTCACTTTACAGATGGAAAAAGCTGAGGTCATAAAGCAAATTAGTAATATTACCAAGATTAGAACTCAATCTGCTCTCTCCAAATATTGAATTCTTTCCAACCCATAAATAGGTACATGAAAAAAACAAAACCAGATCACTGAACTTACCCATTTCAGGCAAATTAGTCCAAATTTTCCTTTAGTTTATAGATATGGAAATCCCTGGGAAATCTAAGCCGAGTTTGATTTCTCTTTGGGGACTTATCTCTGAGGACAGAGAAATTAAAGAAAATTTTGGAAACCCCAGTGCTATGAACTGAACTGTTCCTCTCTCCTCTCTACCAAAATTCACATGCTGAAGCCCCAGCTCTCAATGTGATTGTATTTGGAGAGAAGGTCCTTTCAAGGGTTGTGCACATGTTCTAAATCACTTCAGACATGTCAGACTCTTTGCAACACCATGGACTGAGGCCTGCCAGCCAGGCTACTCTGTCCGTGGGATTCTCCAGGCAAGAATACTGGATNGAGAGAAGATCCTTTCAAGGGTTGTGCACATGTTCTAAATCACTTCAGACATGTCAAACTCTTTGCAACACCATGGACTGAGGCCTGCCAGCCAGGCTACTCTGTCCGTGGGATTCTCCAGGCAAGAACACTGGAGTGGGTTGCCATGCCCTTCTCCAGGGAATCTTCCCGACCCAGGAATTGAACCCACATCTCCTGCATTGCAGGTGGGTTCTTTACCACTGAGCCACTGGGAAAGCCCCCTTTTAGGAGTTATTAAGGTTAAACAAGATTGTAAGGATGGAGCTCTAATGTGATGTGACTGTGGCCTTATAAGTAAAGGATGAGAGCTCTCTCTTTCTTTTTGTCTGTGTGTATGCTTTCACCAGAACTGTTCACACTGGAACCCTAGTCTTGGGTTTCCAGCACACACAGGTGTTAGAACATAGATTTAAATTGTATGGCACTTTGTTATGACAACCCAAGTCAGCTAATATACCCAGGATTGTATCCCACATGCAAAGAATATAGTCAGTCTGATCTCAGTATTGACTGTCTCATGGTATCCATGTTTAGAGTCATCTCTTGTGTTATTGGAAGAGGGTGTTTGCTATGACTGATGTGTTTTCTTGACAAAACTCTGTTAGCCTTTGACCTGTTTCATTTTCTACTCTGAGGCCAAGCTTGCGTGTTACTCCAGGTATCTCTTGACTTCCTACTTTTGCATTCCAGTCCCCTATGATGAAAAGGACATCTTTTGATGTTAGTTCTAGAAGATTTTGTGGGTCTTCATAGAACAGTTCAGCTTCTTCAGCATTAGTGGTTGGGGGATAGACTTGGATTACTGTGATATTGAATAATTTGCCTTGGAAATGAACAGAGATCATTCTGTAATTTTTGAGACTGCACCCAAGTACTGTATTTGGGTATAAGGAGATCAAACCAGTCAGTCCTAAAGGAAATCAATCATAAACATTCACTGGAGGGACTGATGCTGAGGTTGAAGCTCTGATACTTTGGCAACCTGATGTGAAGAGCTGACTCATTAGAAAAGACCCTGATGGTTGGAAAGATGGAAGTCAGGAGGAGAAGGGGATGACAGAGGATGAGATGTTTGGATGGCATCATTGACTTGATGGACATAAGTTTGAGCAAGTTCCAGGAGATGGTGAAGGACAGGGAAGCCTGGCATGCTGCAGCCCATGGGGTAGCAAAGAGTAAGGCAAGACTGAGAGACTGAACAACAAAATATCCCTTATGCAGTGTGAGTATATTTTAAGTCTTTACCAAACGTAACCTGTGGTTGAATTCTTAGAGAATGAAAATAGGATATGAATTTGCAATGACTTTTTTTTCCCCAATAAGTGTCCTTCATTTCAGTTAGAATTAGTATCCCTGAATTCCTAACTGTAATGTGAGGTGATAGGTGGAAGAGGGGAGGGGGGCTCAGGAATAATATTATATTCTGTTTTCATTGAGAGGGTTAGTGCTCAAAATAATCAGAACTGGGGAAACTCGTGAGACACGGATGGAGAACCCTTCTTGTATTCCAGCAGCAAATGGGTAGGTCTCTCCTCCCACCCTCCCACTGGTACAGAGCTGCTCCCAGTGGAACACTGGGATTCCTCACTGTGGTCTAATTTTAAGTGAATCAAATGAGGTGGCACTCTGCCACATCCCTCTGGAAACTATTCGAAAATCGAGCAGATCTCATCCTTTGAAAATGTTCCTTGAGTAATGGAAACATGAGGAAGGGGGATACACTGCAGACCCCGGATGCATCCTTCAACCACAGTGGAATGCAGTCTGCCAGACTCACTCTTGCAGTGGTCAAGATGGACGTGGGAAAGATCTGGGGGAAGAAATGATGAGGTCTGCTTGTTGTCTTAAATCACTTTCATCACTAGATGCTCTCAAGGATTAAATGACACAGTGCTAGGCACATTGGGAGGTACTCAATTCCATTTCAATGCAAGACCTGTAGACACTGTTACATGGTAGCTACCAGGTAGGTAAAAGATGAGAGTTTTTGGTTTTTCATATAGATATTACACTGTGTTGGAAAGGTTCTAAGAGTCCATTTAGTTCTAAGTTAATTTATTCATTTAAAAAATGGGAAAACTAAGCCTGATTAGGAGTCTAGGGTATGTCCATCCCAGTAGAGAGTGCCAAAACCCACCTACACCGTAGGTGTAGCAGAGGAGAATCTGCTACATCTAACCCCCCATCCAGCTCCCTCCTTACCACATCTGTGCTTATTCTTTCCTAAGGAAAAAAAAAATCTAATAGTGCATTGCTTCTTCAGGATAAACCTTTGCTTTTTGTTTCTATAAGTATATACTGAAGGGACTGAAACTAATTGAAAATCTAAAGCTTTTAGAATCAATATTTCATATTTCTGTTAGTTTTGGGCAGCAGTGTATGCTTGTCTCTTTTTGACATCTCTGAGTTAGACTTAAGATTGCGGGGCTGTGAATCAGGAAGGACATGTACCTTTGATCCCAAGCAAATGATTCACAGCATCATGGGAGCACCAGCTTGAAAAGCATTAGAAATGCTAACACACCACTCACCGCACCCGCTCCATGCACAGGGTGGTAACATCATGCCCTCTGAAATATCTGTCAAGTACCTGTCCCGTTTTCTGAGGACCCATCATATACTAAAACCATCATTTCCGTGTTACTGATTTAATTCCAGTGACCACCCTATGAGGTAATTGCTATTTTCTATATAGGGCTTCCCTGGTGGCTCAGCTGGTAAAGAATCGCCCTGCAATGCAGGAGACCTGAGTTCAATCCCTGGTTAGGAAGATCCCCTGGAGAAGGGACCAGCTACCCACTCCAGCATTCTGGCCTGGAGAATTCCAAGAGAAGAAAAAAAAAGAAAAAGAAAGGAAGGAAGGAAAATAGTGCCAAACTCTGAAAGATTTCATGACAGTTTAGTTTGCCTTTATGAAGTATCCTCCATGATACTTCACATGGTTACTGGTCAGTAAATTTTATGTGCTATCCGTAATATTATGTCAACCTGTTTTTCTGTGCCATGGTTTACCCATTTATGAATGCCCATATCTGGTCTAGAATTCTCCACAGTTTTTCTAGCTCTGATCATCAATGGCTGTGTGCAATTCTCAGTAACTGTGTTGATACACCTCTCAAACCTACATCTAAAGCGATGATGTACATGGTTTGTTCAGCATCTTCAGTCTTCATTTACTTTGGAAACTCATGATAGGAGTTTTTTTTTTTTTTTTAAATTTTATAACTATCCCCTCATGGCAACATAGACAAAATCCATTACTATGCTGCCATAGAATCAGCCCAACATTAGGAAAACAAACTGGCTTTTGGGTATTCAACTATTCATGATTCTTTCCACTCCTGTCTTGGTAGGATCCATATTCCTAATCAGACTGAGTGACAGACAGATCACATCCATTCACTGGGTGAGAAAAGAGAGTTCCATCTTGTGCATTTCATTCTTTCACTGCCAAGAAGAAAATCCCAGCCCGAAGTTAAAGCAGTTTTGTCCCTGTGTGTGTGTGCTCAGTTGCATCCAACTCTTTGTGAGCCCTATGGATGTAGCCTGCCAGATCCTCTGCCTATGGGATATTCCAGGAAAGAATAATGGAGTGGGTTGCTATTTATCTGCTCCAGGGGCTCTTCCTGACTCAGGGATCAAACCCACATCTCCTGTGTTGGCAGGCAAGTTCTTCACCATTGCACCAACTGGGAAGTCTAGATTCTGCTTTTAGTTGTATCTAATCACTCAGCAGCAGAAAGGTGCATGATAGAGGTGTCTTCCCAGTGTCCAAAACCAGAGCAGATGTTTCCAATTGCTCCCTCCTTTGTAATTCTACCCTGGAAACAAGAATTTAAAACCTAGGAAATAATAAGAATACATGAGCCTCACAAAGGGATGTACACAGCTGAAGAAGATGAACAGCGTGTGATAAAAGCATGGCTGTGTTGAGAGTCATCACATGGGAGTATTTAAGGATTATTTTTCCAATCAGATTGGTACCAAGGGAAACAACTGCACCTCTAAATACCTTTCACTTGAGAGAAAAATATGACAAGTTCTATTAAATGTGTTCTCTTATAATGGAAAATAAGCTGGATTTCTTCATGATGCTGGGTTTGAACTCTGAGCCAATACTTGTCTGGGAAGCTCTGATATTCTAACAGATTTGGTTTGCAAGAAGAAAGTATCAGTTAATCCCAAATACTATAGGGGTTTATCAGTAGTAGCCTACATCAAAAGTTAGTAGAATTCTGAAAGATTATGAAGATAACTTGGAATCACTGTCACCAAATGTAAGAGCTAGAATCTGAACATTTGAGTCCTCAGGTAAATCCAACTTACCCATTCTACAGATGGAGGAGCTAAGATGTGGAGAAGTTCACTTGCCTAAGATTAGCGAATGAGTCAAAGACAAAATAGGGAACTTACCTGGTGGCTCAGTTGTAAAGAACCCACCTGCAATGCAGGAGATGCAGGTTCGATCCCTGGGTGGGGAAAATCCCCTGGAGAAGGAAATGGCAATCCACTCCAGTATTCTTGCCTGGGAAATCCCATGGATAGAAAAGCCTGGTGGGCCACAGTGCATGGGGTTGCAAAGAGCCAGACATGACTGAGGAACTGAGCAGGCATGCAAAAACAAAATGCTACCCATACCATCACATTTAGGAAAACCTGAAATATGTGGGTAAATAATCATATTTATTTGTATCCTGTATAGTTGAGTACAATACTTTGAAGTGTGATCAAAGCCCTTCTGATACCAATTTTAAAGCTTATATGATCAGTCCACCAATGAAAAAGAATTCCTGAGTATAGCACCATCTTTTATGTACTTCAGTCTTGCTCTGGCATAATATTAAGAAAACAATCAGAATAAATCTCATAAAATAAGTCTTACATCAGATAGGAATGAGCACATTTGGGGGAAAAAAATGCCAACAGAGAAAAGGAAAACCTTAGGTAAAATGAATAAATGAATTTGCTTCTTTTTTGTAGTTAATTGCTCTTTAATATATAATGTATGAAAAGACCTGTTATCATCCAGTGATTTTGCTGTGCAAAGCATTTATCAATTATTAATGTAATCAATGATGATCAAGCCTGAAAACGATCCCCTGTATCTCACTGATCACCTGATCTCAGAATTTTAAGGATATCTCAGAGATCACCACATCCAACTTTTCATCTGAGCTCAGGCTCTCTTCACTTCCTTCTGTTAGAGTTACTGGATTCTTCCACTGTTTCCCTTGCCCTGATCCTTCTATGCAAGGGAACAACATTAGCTCCAGTGCCACCCTACCTCTGCTTATCCCATGGGCAATAGAGAGAGACTGAGATATATATATATATATATATTTTTTTTTTTTTTTGATCAAGAGCTTATACAGGATCTGAAAGACTTAGCTCAGTCTGGCACTTCATTTTGTGCCTGCTTCATTTGAAGACCCCTCCTTCCAGCTAGTGGTTAAACTACTATGCATGCTGTTGCTGTTGCTGCTGCTGCTGCTGCTGCTGCTGCTGCTGCTGCTAAGTCGCTTCAGTCGTGTCTGACACTGTGCGACCCCATAGACAGCAGCCCACCAGGCTCCCCCGCTCCCTGGCATTCTCCAGGCAAGAACACTGGAGTGGGTTGCCATTTGCTTCTCCAGTGCGTGAAAGTGAAAAGTGAAAGTGAAGTCGCTGAGTTGTGTCCGACTCTTCACGACCCCATGGACTGTAGCCCACCAGGCTCCTCCACCCATGGGATTTTCCAGGCAAGAGTACTGGAGTGGGGTGCCATTGCCTTCTCCGCTACTATGCATGAGTCAAGGGTGAATGGAAGATGGGTGGTTTTGCTGTGCAGAAAACTAAGTGCATTGAACAGCAGACAGCCTCCAGGTCGTGCTTGCAGTTTTTATTTCAGAGGCAGGTAGCAGGCACTATGAAAAGAATAAATGATTTTACGTTAAGCTATCAATGAATTGCTTCTTTTCAAGAAGCAATCTGGCCTCATAAAAGGAAAGTAGCACACAGGGTAATGAAATAAATTTGAAATTTGCTCGAAATGATTTGGAGTATCTATTTAACATCACAGAATCTCATACCTTAGGAAGACCGTCGATGCTACTTTAGGGGCTTCCCGTCTGATACAGCATCCCGTCTGAGCGCAGCATTCATGGAGTGCAACAGCTCCACTTTAGCTGAAGACCTCCACTGAATCAAAACATCCAGTTTCCAACACATGTCACTGATCATATGTTCTTCCTTATTTTTAGCTGGAGTTGGCCTCTTGGAAGCTGTACTTCTTGGTCATTATTGGGTCTTCAGTGACTCCTAAAAGCAAGTCCTCCTCAACGACTGCCTTTCTGCTGGTGCAGATCAGAGGTCATGTGCTCCCTCAGTCATTTTGTTTCCAAACCACCATCCAGTCCTCTCCACTTGGAAATCCTCTATTGTTTTTGGTGCAGTGATGGTTCATTTTACGTGTGAACTTGAATAGACTATGGCATTCATTTGTTTTGTCAACACTAGTTTGGATATGATATGAATACCTGTGAAAGTATATTTTAGATATGATGAACATTTAAATCACTAGATTTTCAAGAAAGTAAAATTTTCTCCATCACATGGGTGGACCTTATGCAGTCAGTTGAAGGCCTTAAGAACAAAGGCTAAGTTTCTCCAAAGTGAAAGGAATTCTCAAGACTAGAAGATATAAATCTTACTTGAGTTTCCAACTTGCTACCCTGCAGAATTTGGACTCAAGACTGCAGTAGCAATATCAACTCTTACCTAAATTTCCAGCCTGCCAACTTGCCCTATGGATTTTGGACAAAAAGGACTCCACATTCACATAACCCAGTCCCTTATGATAACCTTCTCTCTCTCTCTTCCTTTTTTTTTTTTTTCCTCCTCTCTCTCTCTGCAAAACAAGATCTTTTCATAATCTTATTTCTAGCTTGTTGCTCCGACTGTGGATAAGACAGTGTTGGAAATGGTATTAGCTTGAAAGATGAATGGAGAGTGTTTCATTTCCCTCTAGTACTAGAGATGGCAAAAATAAGAAGATTCCACATGCTTTGGGATTTAGTGTTTATAAACTACTCTCACCAATGGGTTCTCAGGGGAGCTAGACGTTGATCCTGTTTTACAGTTGAAACGTGATGGTCTGGGGATAGAAGATGATTTACCCAAGACCTCTAAGTCCATGAGTGGTAGAACTCCAAGTCTGATATTCTCCCTGCCACCCCTTTCCTCTCAATAAGCAGACAGAGGAACTACAGAGGCGATTCTTCTGGGGCTATGCTGCACACCCATGGGAATCTGACCCAAGGCGGCCAGGAAAGGCAAAAGGAAAGACCTCTGCCAAGGTCAGACCATGCATTGCCTGAGGTTATTATTCACCATTCCAGCCTCAAGAACTCTAAGAGATCAATGGAAGCATATTCTGAGAAATAAAAGAGGCATGAGAAAATTTTACAAATTGGCTAGTTTTTGTTTCCTGTTGGCTTTTCCAGCATTCTTGGCACCAGATGAGAGTAATGTGGTAATGCGGTAAAATGTCTCTGTGAGATGCTATCCATTTAGAGACAGGGGGGCACTGAGATACCCTGGCCCTTGATGCCCTAAGGGCTCCTCTGGACATCCTGAGGTTTTCCTAGTAACCAATGTGGTCGACTTTTTGTCATATCAAATAGGTTTGCGTTTTAGAGAATCTCGAGGCATCAAGGTTAAGGCACTATCTACATTTCCCCTGCTGGCTCTGAATCGGAAATGCCAATAAACGAGGCTTGCTTCATGCTTCCTTGATGTCTAAAGAGAATGTGCAAGCTCAATCTTGTCTTTTCCTAACTGGCAGAGTTGCCCATCATAATATGCTTTTCACAGGATTAGAATCAGTACCAAGGAGTCACACTGTGCCTGATTTTAAAGAAAACAAGTGTCCAGGCCCTGAACTTGGAAGAGAAACTCAACAAGGGAGTTGACCCTCACATTTGAGGAGTCTCATGTTATGATGTCATAGCAGCAACTCTGATTTATTGAGCATCTACTATGGGGCCAGGTAGTTTATAGACATTATTTACAATTCTCAATTCTCAAAACAACACTTGAAGGCATGTAGGAGAAAATTGATACTTGGTGAAAGGAAGTAACGTGCTAAAGGTCAGAGAGCTAGAAAGTCTCTAATTTGTCTAGCAAATAAAGTGAAGCATTTCTCTTCAGATCCTATGAAAAATCATATTAACAATTTGCAAGGGAGAAATCTCTCTCTCTCACATACACACACATACATACTATACACATCCACAGAAATTCTTCCTATTTAATGTAAATGAAATCCTGATTTAAAAAACAGCCGTTTTTTTTTTTTTAATCAAACGAAGTTTACTCATCCTTCAGGACTCAGAAAGTAGGTACAATTATGTTTGGTGTTCAATTGATATTTGTGAAATTAAAAATACATCCGTTATTACTGTTGACCCAAAGTGTTTCATCCAAGACCTTCTCTCTCTCTACCACCTCATCAGATCTATTTCTAAAAGAGAAATCACAAATTCTTTCAACAAACATGCAAGAGCATATATATTCTAGTTGGAGATATAGTTCTAGAAACTGGGATACAGATTTATAAGAATAGGAATGCTAGCTTCTAGAGAGGCAACTGTCTTCTAGGACAGACAGGCTTATGGACAGACAGGCCTATAGGCTGACAGGCTTGAACACAGGCTTGTAGACTGACAGCGTCATTAGTGCTGGGCACGTGCAAATAGGGTTGGGACGGCATTGCAGGGGACTCTCTAGATAGCCGTACAAAGAGATGAAAGCACCAACTGCCCCGGTGTGTGGCCAAGTGCAGGGTTTCCTTGCTCTCTCAGGCTTATTCTCATTCAAAAAGGCCTTTAATTATGTGTGATTCTAGGTTTTCCCCTTAGAACCATAGGACCATGGGCTTTGGCAAATTTGTAGATCCTTTAAAAATAGATGTCTGGTTTGGGCCATAGAATGGGCTAGAGAATTGGAAAGTTCCACTGCCATATGACACTTGGAAACCCTAGATATTATATAAGAAGTTCTTTCAAATGCACAGCTGAATGCACAATAAAATAGAATTTTACAAGCACACACGCAACCACATACACACACACACAAATGAAGAAGGAATTGAGATCCAGAAAATGATCAAGTACAAGGATGCTGTAGCTGTCCTAGTATAGTAACGGAAAATACGGAGGGCTGTTCTTGGGGTCCTAGTGATGTAAGGATGGGGGAAGGAGAATTTGGGCCCGCTCATGCATAATAGTTGAAAATTTAGACATCATCATCATCAAGTCAGGCCTCTCAGTATTCTACACCTCAATTAAAGGTGAAGTGAACTTGAATATGCCCTTCTCAGCAAAGGTATATTTCACAGCACTCCATCCCTTCGGAGCCTGGAAATTTACAACCCAGTCTAAAGAGTGCGGTTATCTCTTTTGTATGTAAACACCTCTACATGTTTTGTATCATTTCCCATTAAAGGAAATTCTCTCTCCTGCCCTTGGCTCTTGGTTGAAAATAATATAATGAGAGATTTCATAATGATATGAAGTGCTTCTTGATAAACTTGTCCAAATGCTCATTAGAATGGTTTGTTGCAGTTTACACATTTCTAACTGCATCTGACAAAGCCCTTTGGTGTTTCTTCTTACTAACTTTTGGGTGTGCTGCAAAGGTCATCTTTGCCAATATGATAGAATAACGTATCTTCTAAAATTTAAGGTGCATGAAATTGTTTTTCTGTGAAGTCCAAACATCCCTTCATGTGTGTTTCACCTGTGTCAGTCGTGAATAGTTATTACATGTCTGTGTGTCAATCTCCAGTTTCCAGTCTGGGTGCATCTTTGTTCATTTGTTTTTCTTGCATGCTCAGTCACTGAGTTGTGTCTCTCCGACCCTATGGACCTTAGCCCGCCAGGCTCCTCTGTCCATGGGATTCTCTAAGCAAGAGTACTGGAGTGGGTTGCCATGCCCTTTTCTAGGGGATCTTCCTGACCCAGGGATTGAACCTGTGTCTCTTATGTCTCCTCCATTGGCAGGTGGTTTCTTTACCACTAGTGCCTTTTTATTATTGATAATTATACTTAATATTCATAAGGCATTTATGTCTTGGCATCAAGCACCATTTTCTATGCTTGACTTGCTATTATTCATTTATTCCTGGTAATAAATCCTATAGGATAGGTACTATTGTCTCCAAGGGTACAAAGGACATCTTGGAACAATTCACGTAAATGATATCATACAATATGTGTTTTTTGTGAGTGTATTCTTTCACTTATAAAAAATATTTTTATATTATTTTCTCAGCATGAAGATTAACAGACAAAGTTAGTTATATAAATTAAATCCTCAAACCCACATAATGCTCAAGTTGATGTTTTATGGAGTCTGGGGTTGTTACAAATTCCAGTTTCTTATACTGAGTAGAAGGCTGTTGCTTAGCCAAGTCTCCAAGATGGGAGGCACTCAGAGGACATAAAATCCCATAAAAATGGAAAAGGGATAATCTTCATTCTAAGAATTGTTATCATTCATAGCAATTTTTCCTGTGGGGTTGGAGCCTGGAAAGTTACACCCTGGTCTAGGATATGCTGTGTTATCTCCTTCTTTCATTATATATCTTTGTATATTTCTGTATCATTTTTCATTAAAGTAACTTTACATTCTCTGGGTCCATTGGTGTCTTTCCAGTGATTAAAGCTCTATGATATATGTGAAAAGCCCAATGAGAGAATACAAAATATTTGATGATATAGTTAGAAGATTGATCTAATCATGGATACAACTCTCCTTCAGCAGTTGGTAGATATCCATTTGTTCACCATTCATTCCTTTGTTAGATATTTATTTAGCTCCTTCTACTAGCCACCTGACATGAAGAGCTGACTCACTGGAAAAGACCCTGATGCTGGGAAAGATTGAAGGCAGGAGGAGAAGGGGGTGGCAGGGGATGAGATGGTTGGATGGTATCACGGACTCAGTGGACATGAGTTTGCACAAACTCTGAGAGACAGAGAACAGGGAAGCCTGGCATGCTGATGTCCATGGGGTCTCAACAAATGGGACATGACTTGGTGACTAAACAAAACTATTGGTCTGCCTTTTAGGAGTATCAGCTATGTGACTGAATAAAGTCAAGACTCCCGGCCCAAGAAACTTAAGTTCTACTGGGAGGAACTTAGCTTTTTCTTCCAATTTCATTTGGAGCAATTACACAAATTGAAGTGGTAGAATCTGGCTGACTAGTTTAAAGACAGGAAGATAAAATAGAAATGTGAAATGTCATACCTAGAAACACAGATTGCTCCAACCAGGTCTGCTTAGGTCTGTCTTACCCCTGACTTCTGCTCAGGGCAAGCCGAGTCAGAAGTATAACAGATAACTAATAAGCACCTACTGTAAAGCACAGGGAACTCCACTCAATACTCTATAATGGCCTCTATGGGAAAAGATCTAAAAAAAGAGTGGGTATATACACATTACTGATTCACTTTGTTGTTCTGCAGAAACTACCACAATGTTGTAAATCAACCATACTCCAATAAAAATTAAAATATAAAAGAAGGCAATTCAAAACAAAACAAAATACATAGGAGTTCACAGCCTTCTCAGGCAGCTTTTTTCAATGATAGACAGGGATGGCAGTGTGCAGATCCAGCTCTTTTGCCCTGAGTCAGGGCAAAACATGTTACTGAGGAGTAACATGTTCCAGAGCAGGATCAGACTGAGATGGGAACCCACTTGAAATCACACCCCTGCTTGACTTCATCCTATCTCTCTCCTACTTCTCGCTGGTCATTCTCTCCTAGGACCATTTCCTTAACAAATAGCACATGCATGAATCTACATTCCCAACATTGCTTTTGGAAAAATCTACCTAAGATGCCAAAGCCTTTGACTGTGTGGATCACAACAAACTGTGCAAAATTCTTCAAGAGATGGGAACACTAGACCCCCATACCTGCCTCCTGAGAAATCTATATGCAAGTCAAGAAGCAACAGTTAGAACCAAGCATGGAACAATGGACAATGGTTCCAAATTGGGAAAGGAGTACGTCAAGGCTGTATATCGTTACATTGCTTATTTAACTTATATACAGAGTACATCATGAGAAATGCCAGACTGGATGAAGCACAAATTGAAGTCAAGATTGCCAGAAGAAATATCAATAACCTCATATATGCAGATGACACCACTCTTATGGCAGAAAGTGAAGAGGAAAAAAAGAGCCTCCTGATGAAGGTGAAAGAGGAGAGTGAAAAAGCTGGCTTAAAACTCAACATTCAAAAAACAAAGATCATGGCATCCAGTCCCATCACTTCATGGCAAATAGATGGGGAAATAATGGAAACAGTGACAGACTTTTTCTTGGGCTCCAAAATCACTGCAGATGGTGACTGCAGCCATGACATTAAAAGACACTTACTCCTTGGAAGAAAAGCTATAACCAGCCTATAAAGCATATTAAAAAGCTGAGACATTACTTTGCAGACAAAGGTCCATCTAGTCAAAGCTATGGTTTTTCCAGTAGTCATGTATGGATGTGCAAGTTGGACTTTAAAGAAAACTGAGCACNAAGACACTTACTCCTTGGAAGAAAAGCTATAACCAGCCTATAAAGCATATTAAAAAGCTGAGACATTACTTTGCAGACAAAGGTCCATCTAGTCAAAGCTATGGTTTTTCCAGTAGTCATGTATGGATGTGCAAGTTGGACTTTAAAGAAAGCTGAGCACCAAAGAATTGATGCTTTTGAACTATGGTGTTGGAGAAGACACTTGAGAGTCTCTTGGACAACAAAGAAATTGATCCAGTAATCCTAAAGGAAATCAACCCTGAATATTCACGGAAGGACTGATGCTGAAGCTGACATTCCTATACTTTGGCTGCCTGATGCAAAGAACTGACTCCTTAGGAAAAGACCTTGATCCTGGGAAAGACTGAAGGTAGGAAGAGAAGGATACAACAGAGGATAATATGGTTGGATAGCATCACCAACTTGATGGGCATGAGTTTGAGTAAGCTCCAGGAGTTGATGATGGACAGGAAAGCCAAGCGTACTATAGTCCATGGGGTCACAAAGAGTTGGACACAACTGAGCAACTGAACTGAGTATAGTGAATAGTGTATAGTGAAGTCGCTCAGTCATGTCCGACTGTGTGACCCGTGGACTGTAGCCTACCAGGCTTCTCCGTCCATGGGATTCTCCAGGCAAGAATACTGGAGTGGGTTACCATTTCCTTTTCCAGGGGATCTTCCCGACCCAGGGATCAAACCTGGGGTCCCACATTGGAGGCAGATGCTTTAACCTCTGAGCCACCATAAAATAGATAATCAACAAGGACCTGCTGCCTACAGAGGGAACTACAGTCAGTAGTCTGTAATAGCCCATAGAAAAGAATCTGAAGAATGAACGCGTGCTTGTATATGTGCAAATAACTCACTTGTGTACACCTGGAACTAGCGCAGCATTGTCAATCAACTATAATCTAGAATTTTAAATGTTATCAGAGGGAAGCAAATTTATATCGGTGAGCTGCAAAGACTCACAATCTCCCAATCAGAATTATATTTATTCTCTGAGTCTCATTATCTCCATCTACGGCATTAGGACATTGCTATTTACGTCAATATATTTGTTTGTTTAATCAAATTGAATAACATGTGAAAAGTGCTTGGCATAGTTAGTAACACACAGCTAGATGCTCAGAGTATCTTGTCCTTCATTGAAGAGCCAGCATAACGAAAAATTAACCAAATAAGGACTCCCGTGGTCAAAATTGTTTTAACCAACCACAGGGTTTTCTTGAAGCAAAACCTCTATTTCTGGAAAAGAACAGAAAATAACAAATAATCTTGTCAGTTCCCCATACAAAATGGACTGCATCAATGTCTCCATAGACATGATGGATAAATAAAGGAGCTCATCTGTTCAGAAGTTTTCCTAATAAAGTCCAGCCCCTTCTCAAAGAAGAAAAGCCACGGAAGACAGGCATGCCACATTAAAACTGCAGTGACCCCGCCAGCCCTTCCTAACTGCTAACTAGGCAATTCTCAGGAGCCCAGGAAGGAAATCCAGAAGTATATAAACATGAAATGAACCAAGCATGCAATTGATTTTCTGTTCTCTTTTCTTCCCTTCTGTTTTGTTTTGGGGTGTGTGTGTGTGTGATATTTATTTATTTTTATCATCATCAGGACATTAGCACTCAGAGGGAGGAAAATGCCTCTTGAATGAGATGTTTGTAGGGAAAATTACAAGGGAGAGGATGCTGACTTTGACCGAGCAATGCCCTCTGAGGATTGGGCTGGATCAGAATGGCTTCTCATGTTTTTTCTGCTCCCCTAATGGAAGTAAAATAACAACGTGAAATAGAGGGGATGGAACAGTCAGCAGGAGGATAAATACCAAGGAAGCGATGTAAACACAGCCCCCAATTTCCCCAGCGAGTAAGAGAATGAGGAATGTGTTATTTATCTCTCTTCGCAATCTCTAAGGCAGAATAAGGAGCTGCCCTCCTTTGGGAATATCTTCTATAAATAATCAAAGAATTGCAGGATGGGGGTTTAAATGAAGTGAAAGGAACCCAGGAGACTGAGAGTTTCTCCAGATTCCAGATCTTCCTGCAACTCTTCTAGGAAGCCCCTCTTGATCCTCCCAGATTATGAAAGCACAGGAAGAAGTGGCCCTTTAAAACAGAGGTGCTGAGTTGTCATGTACTGTGTCTGCTCCCCTTGTTATTTTAGGTTAGAAAAATTGATGCAAACTGTAGCTAAATTGTTTATTAAGCTTGCTCTGAACTTGCAAGTGAGCATGTAGTGTTGAGTTCTAGAATAAAACCACCCAGGGTAAATTCTGCCTTTATTATTTGTTAAGTGTGTTACTTTGAGCGAGTTACTTAATTTCCCAAGCTTCAGTTTCCTTATCTGTAAAAACTGGAATAAAACGCATCATAATTTCTGTTGAATCAGATTAACACTGTAATATACATGAAACTCTTAGCACAATGCTTAGAATATACGAAGAGCTCCAAAAGGCTGGAGATTAATCTTGTTGTAATTGTTGCTGGTTTAGTCATTAAAAACTAAAAGTCGAATCTATATTCATGTCTACCTTCTAATTCACCTTTTGTTCTCCACTCTGTTATTTCTAATCTGTTGATGAAGAGTTTACATTTTTTCCAGCAAAGTTCATTGTTCCAGTATAAAATACCTGGTGATAAATCTACATATCACCTACCTATCTATCTGCCTCTCTCTCTCTCATAAATATCTACGAAGCAATTAGGTAATATATTGCTTGTGAAGTGAAGTCGCTCAGTCGTGTCCAACTCTTTGCGACCCCATGGACTGTAACCTACCAGGCTCCTTCCTCCATGGGATTCTCCAGGCAAGAGTACTGGAGTGGGTTGCCATTTCCTTCTCCAGGGGATCTTCCCGACCCAGGGATAGAACCCAGGTCTCCCGCATTCCAGGCAGACGCTTTAACCTCTGAGCCACCAGGGAAGCCCTATTGCTTGTAGAACTTATTATACCAGGCTTCAGCTCATATAAATCCAATATGCTTTAAATAAACCAGATAAGCATAACCAAGTTCATCTACATAAAGGATACTGATGAATTTGCCTTGGCAAACAGAGTTAAGCATCTCTGTTAAAGTATTTACTGAATATGAATTGAAATGATGAAAATCTATTTTTGGAGGGAAGACTGGATCATTTTTTTTTTAAGGGCAGAGTTAAGATGATAAGGAAAGAAGTGTGGCCTTTGTCCTGGGACTTGAAGAACATGTGGGCTTAGATGAAGGGAGAAACAGGAGAGGGCATTCGAGGTGGAGAGACAGAGAGGACTAGCAGGACTTGCCCCCAAGAATAGTCTTTCATCTTTAGGCTTCCTCTTAAGAGTCACTCCGTCAGAAATGCTTTCCTCAGTGCCCCAGTTCAATAGCATCCACCTTTTAGTGTCCTCCTTCATAGCATCTTGCCATTTTCCTGTGAAGCATGTTGTTATTATTTAAAATGAAAATCTATTCATATGTGTTGAGGACAGGAGGGTGACATTCACATGTTTTCAGTTAGCAGCAGTCTCCTTTGTTTGCTCTGTGAGAATAGATATTAGGACTATTTTAATGTATGGTTGTCCTTGGTAGCATAACTATCTGACACACTGTGTTATGAGACATTTCTTCACTGAATGGATAATTGGGCAAACGTATCAATGGGACAATCAGGAGACTCACCTCCACAGAGGGAGCTGCTATGATCTAGAGAAATAGAAATGGATGAGGATCGAGACAGATAACTCTGCCCCTGCCCCCACAAGGGCCATAAGTAAATCTGTAGTCTTCTCTGCGTCTCCAGGTCCTTTATGTAAAGTCAGAGTTGGAGTCTAGACCAAGGCATGGGTTGTTTTAGGTTGTCATGATTCTCTAATTCTTTACTTAGAAGCTAAGTACTCATGGGTGAGAACACATATGTGAGACTGCTTTCTAATACACAGAGAAAGGGCAATGGATAGTTTATTTCTTTCTCAATTATATAAGTATCCATTGAGCAATTGCTGTGTACAAGGCCTAAGGAGAGGCAGAGTTGAGTTAAACACAGCCCCTGACTTCAGGAGCAGAGACAGAGAATGAAAGAGAAAGAAAAGCATGAGGATTAAAAAGGACAAAGAGGGACTTCTCTGGTGTTCCAGCAGTTAAGATGCTGACTTCCAATGCAAGGGATGCAGGTTCGAATCCTGGTCAGGAAGCTAAGACCCCATATGCTTTGTGGCAAAAAAAAAAAAAAAAAGAACATAAAACAGAAGCAATATTGTAACAAGTTCAATACAGACTTTAAAAATGGTCCATATTTTAAAAAATCTTTAAAAAAAGGACAGAGAAAGAGGAGGCACAAAAGAAGGAAAAGATGAACAAGGAGGGGGAGGAGAAAAGGGCATTTTATTAAGCATGGTGCCAAGTATTTTACCCATCTTATCTCATTTTACAAATGTTGAAACCTTGGTTTCAACAGATAAACTATGAAGCTGTCGAGGGGCCTGGATTAACACCAGATCTGACTGCCTGTTCCTTGGCACTGAGGTCCGGACACTCTCACGTCTGCTGCAAGCACAAGCAGGTGAAGAGGCAGCTCCAGGGGTTGGATGGGAACCTTGATGAGAGCCGTACTGTGTGTGTTTTCAGCCTGAGACCAAGGCCCTGCCCTCTCATTCCTCAGGCTTCTCTTTCAGTGCCTCAGCTTGTGCACCCCTCTTCTGCACTTGCCCTTAGAGAAAAGAACTTCTCAGGGCCAACAGCAGGGACAAAGACTTCCCTCCCTCCCACCTCTCCCCAAAAAGGTACAGAAAGAGAGGAAACTTGCAGAGGCTTGGGCCCAAGACAGGGAGGGGAGCTGGCAAGAGAGGCTGCAAACAGAGCCCGAAGCATTTTGGCTCCTCTTCTCAATTTTTCCTTCTCTTCCTTTGCAGCTTTTCAGTTTCATTCACTATTTCAATGGGATTTGGGGATTGCATTGA
The DNA here is from genome assembly GCA_006410635.1 of Cephalophus harveyi. Lineage (NCBI taxonomy): Eukaryota > Metazoa > Chordata > Mammalia > Artiodactyla > Bovidae > Cephalophus > Cephalophus harveyi. Next base: position 14,413 of record SJYT01002035.1, on the reverse strand, counting down.
AATGATGGTAATAGAGGTGCCTGTGGCAAACTAGCTGTGACTTTTCAGCTTCCAAGGAAAACAATTATCCTAATCTGGTCTACCCTCCCAGCTTCTCCCCCATCGGTGAAACTTCACTGGGTTTAGAGAGCATTTTCTTAGAGGAGATGAGACACGTTGCCTTGTGTGACTACCTCTTGCCTGAAACTCTCCTTTCTCCCATTCATTTGATTCCCCTCTGGTTTGTCAAGCATCTACCATGCTTCATCCAGCTACCATTCGCTGAGCCCTTGCTAACTTCTTAATCAAGAGCCTTAGTACAGAGTTTCCTTTCATCTGCACAGTGACCCACAAGCAATGTCTGATCATAGTGCTCATCTGCCCCAGAGAGTGAGGTAACCTGCTCAAAGTCACAGCTACTAAGAAGAGGAGACAAGATTTGAACTTAGGTGTTTAATTTCAGAGCCGTAAGTGCTTAGCATGTTAGTATTATACAGCCTCTCCACTACAAACCCTGTGTGTTGGTTACCATTCTGTCCTTTTTTAAAAATCTTGAAACCAAGGCACAGAGAGCCGAAGGTTTGCCCCAGACTGTGGGTGTTGTTGCTCCTCAGTGTCTAAGTTGTGACCAGCTCTTTGCGACACCAGGGACTGCAGCACTCTAGGCTTCTCTGCCTTTCACTGTCTCCCAGAGTTTGCTCAAATACATGTTCATTGAGTCATGAGTGATGCCATCCAACCATCTCATCCTCTGTCACCCCCTTCTCCTCTTGCCCTCAATCCTTCCCAGCACCAGGGTCTTTTCCAATGAGTCGGCTCTTTGCATTAGGTGATCAGAATATTGGAGCTTCAGTCCCAGGTTACACAGCTTTGAATTCTAGCCCATCCAATCCTAGTGTACATACTGTTCCCACCAAGAGTTCAGTTCAGTTCAGTCGCTCAGTCGTGTCCGACTCTTTGTGACCCCATGAATCGCAGCACGCCAGGCCTCCCTGTTCATCACCATCTCTTGGAGTTCACTCAGACTCACGTCCATCGAGTCGGTGATGCCATCCAGCCATTTCATTCTCGGTCGTCCCCTTCTCCTCCTGCCCCCAATCCCTCCCAGCATCAGAGTCTTTTCCAATGAGTCAATTCTTCGCATGAGGTTTTAACTCCCGTCTTGTCATGATTATACTGAAATGGAAAAGATGTACCATTAGAGAAGAGATCTGCCAGCTAATTAGCACATTAGATGTTCCATCAGCTTTGCTGTTTCCTGCAGACAGTACAATTCAGTATATTCAAATTGATTTATTTGGCATAAAGAAATGAAGCTGCCTTTTATATTTGAACTTGTATAGGTGAAAACATGTTATAGTGTGCTGTAGACTAACAAATTCGTATGTTAAAAAGCTACCACCTAGAGCAATTCAATTGTATTAGGAGGTGGAGCCTTTGGGAGGTGATAAGGTCACCAAGGCAGAACCATTAAGAATGGGATTAGTGACCTTAAAAGAGTCCAGAGAACCAGCTGGCTTGCCACTTCTGCTGTGTGAAGATATAATAAGTCTGTGACCTTAAAGAGGGCTCTTACCTGACCATGCTGGCACCCTGATCTCTGACTCTACCAGCCTTCAGAACTATGAGAAATAAATTTCTATCATTTATAAGCTACCCAGTAGGTAGTATTTTGATAGAGCAGCCTGAACAGACTAAGACACAATGTAAAAGATACTGTGAATTATGTTCACGGTAGATTTGTATTTCTTTGCTTTCATTGGTATTTCATTAATTCTAATGTATTTCATATTCCTGTTTATACCTGAGTCCAATGTAAATGCTACAAAGTATGCTATATCTTTCAAATTTTCCACAGTTTATTGTGATCCACACAGTCAAAGGCTTTGGCATAGTCAATAAAGCAGAAGTAGATGTTTTTCTGGAACTCTCTTGCTTTTTCCATGATCCAGCGGATGTTGGCAATTTGATCTTTGGTTCCTCTGCCTTTTCTAAAACCAGCTTGAACATCAGGGAGTTCACAGTTTACGTATTGCTGAAGCCTGGCTTGGAGGATTTTGAGCATTACTTTACTAGCATGTGAGATGAGTGCAATTGTGCGGTAGTTGGAGCATTCTTTTGCATTGCCTTTCTTTGGAATTGGAATGAAAACTGACCTTTTCCAGTCCTGTGGCCACTGCTGAGTTAAACTCCATATGGGCGGTGCTGTGCCAGGGTAGAGGGTTGCCAGGGAGGTTTGTCTTTTAAAAAGACCATCCTGGCTGGCACATGGAGCACTGCCCAGTGTGAGCAGCTTGGACACCAAGAAGCCAGTCCTCCTCATACCCACACCAGTGCAGGGCTGTAGGCTTCTCTTTTCTGATTTCTCCTCCCTTTCAGGATTCTCCCACATGATTTTTTTCAGTCTGATTTCAGTTGTGGGATAAGAAGATGAACAGGTGTGATTTGCCTTAAACACTGAATTTCCCTAGAGATCACCGTAGTGCTTTTAGAGGTCCTTGCATTTTTATAATTTCAGGAACCTACAGTGATAAGGGTTCTGAAATGAAATCAGATAATCAGGTATAGACCTTCTTCAAAATTGCCACCATGTCAACATTTGACTTACCAGAGAGGTCATTTTCCCTTTCTGGGTTTTAGTTTCTCAGGACCATTAGGTGAGGGGATTAGATCACATTTGAATGACATTCCTCAACATTCCCACCTGGTATGTGGCTAGATGTGAATGTTTTCAGGATAGATTCCTGCAGCCCCAATTCAGACCTATTGATCAGAATTTTAAGGGCCGGAGTATAAAAACTTGCATTTGAAATAAGCAGCTCAAGTGAAGCCCACTGAAGTTGAACTAAAGAACTTAAAGATTCATGTGCTGTGTGCTAAGTCACTTCAGTCGTGTCTGACTCTTTGCGACCCTATGGGCCATAACCCACCAGGCTCCTCTGTCCATGGGATTCTCCAGGCAAGAATACTGGAGTGGGTTGCCATGCCCTTCTCCAGGGGATCTTCCCAACCCAGGGATGGAACCCACATCTCTAATGTCTCCTGCATTGGCAGGTGGGTTCTTTATCACTAGTGCCACCTGGGAAGCCCTAAAGATTTATAGACCTTCACTGATTAATAAAAAGGAAGCAAGAAAAGAAGGAAGGGGTCGAGGAAGGCAGGAATGTATTAAAGCCTTCAGGAAAATCCAAACGAACTGGGTTTGGAGGGCTTCCAGGTTGGTGAGCAAGTGGAGATTTGGGGAGAGTAGTATGCTATGAGGACAAGGAAGCTTATGCTCTTTTCCCATAACTTGCCCTACCCATCATTTCTGTCTGGCGACTCCTGAGTCATATTCTTTTATAATAAACTGGTGACCCAGTTATTGGAATGTTTCTCTGAATTCTGTGAGCTTCTCTAGCAAATCAGTAGAATCCTAGGAGGTGTCTTGGGAGTCTCCTATTTATATTAGTAGCCAGTTGGTCAGAAATAAAAGTAAGAGCCTGGCCTTGCAATTGACTTTGAAGCCCAAGGAGAAATTCATGGCGATCTCCAGTCTATAGCCAGTTGATCAGGAACTTGTGGTTGGGGGAGCAGTCTTGTGGGCTGGGCCATCAACCTGTGAATCTGATGCTCTCTTTGGGTAGATGGTGTCAGAATTTAATTGAATTATAGGACACCCCGCTGGTGTCCTTCTCCCTGGTGGTCAGATAGTAAAGCATCTGCCTGCAATGCAGGAGACCCGGTTTCGATCCCTGGGTTGGGAAGATACCCTGGAAAAGGAAATGGCAATCCACTCCAGTACTCTTGCCTGGAAAATCCCATGGATGGAAGAGCCTGGTAGGCTATAGTCCATGGGATCGCAAAGAGCTGGACATGACTGAGCAACTTTCTTTCTTTTCTTTCAGCTGGTGTTGGAGCATTGAATATATAGGGAAGCCAGCCTATATACATCAGATATCAAGTCTAGGAAACCGCCCCCAACCCCGCAAATAAAAGACCACAACAATAAAAACACTCCGATCTCTTTATATGTGTATATATATATTTTTAAATAGCATGGCTTATTTATCTTTTCCCTCTGCTATAACTGGCATCTAGGTTAATTGAGCAAAGTATAGAACATTGATCAAGTGTAAAGAAGAGTATAAAAATCACCCATAATCTCACAGGAAAACTGTTAACATGTTAGAATATGTTCTTAAAAAAATAGTATTTGCATATACTATTGTATCAGACTTACTCCAGAGATTTATTAACATTAATTAAGTTAATAAGCCCCTGATGCTATTAATCCTGGAATATGTAACACAGTGTTGACCAAATAAGAAGCAGCTGTATCCTGAGTCTACTTTGTAACGTAGAGCATCCTCCCTTGTGACTTATTTTTCCTTTTTTTTTTTTAACTACTCTTTGTTTTGTTTTTCCCCCTTTGGCCATGCAACTGGCTTATGAGATCTCAATTCTGTGACCAGGGACTGAACCCTCGCCCTCAGGAGTGAAATCATGGAGTCCTAACCACTGGACAACCTGGAAATTCCCTCCCTTGGGGCTTTTAAAAAATAATTATGTGGCACTCACTATGAGCCAGCCCTGTTCTCAGCATTTTAAAAATATTGATTTAACATTAATATCAATTGCATGAAACAGGTACTATTATTTGATAGATGAAGAAACTGTGGGCTGAGTGGAGTTAAGTCACTTGTTGAGGTTCACACTTTAAAGCACTCATATTTGTTACCATTTTTCATTTTCTCTATCCATGACCTCCTGTTAAGGATGATGTGGCAGGTAGAATAATAGAACCCTATCTAAGAGATCCATGTTCTCACCCCCAGTACCTACAAAAACATTACCTTACGTGGCAAAACAGACCAGATGTAATTAATGAGGACCTTGAGATGGGAAATTCACCCTGGCGTATCTAAGTCCCATGAGATCATAGTAGTCCTTATAACAACGAGGCTAGACTGTCTAAGTTAGAGGAAACAGAAGCAGAGTGTGTAGTGATGTGGTATCAGGAGCCAAGTCATGTAGACAGCCTCTAGGAACTCAAAGGCCAAGAAAAGAGATTCTCTCCTGGAGCCTCCAGAAGGACTCATGCCTCTATTGATACCTTGAGTTTAGCCTTACAAAACCCCTTTCTCAGATTCTTGACCTCCAGAATGTTAGTATAATAAATCTGTGCTTTTAAGTCACAGCGTTGGAGGTAATTTGTTAAAGCAGCAATAGGAAACTAATACAGGTGGTACCTAGAATTTATATCTTATGTCTTTGTGGTGAGGCAGGGACTCTAAGTGACTTTCACAAGTGCTAAATAAAGCATACTTTAAATGAAAAAAAATCTTAAATATCTTCTCTACCTCATCCAATTCTATAGCGATAGACATGCACACAATATGTGCATGTATATATATATACACACATTCAAGTTTATATGTTTATCCATCCTTCCATTTATTATTTCTTGAGAACTCATGTCACTAAACATTATGTATCATGATATTGCCTTATCTCTTTGAGTCTCAGCAGATGCTCCAAAGGCCCAGATTCTCAGTTGCCACCTATTGATACAGGACAGCTGTGGAACTGATTTTGCCACTTGGTTTATCCTCCAGGTGTGGGTACAGGGGAGATGCTAGGAGATCTATTCAGATGGAGGAGACTCCTGAAAATTATGTAAATACCCCTGACTTTGGTGAATATGGAGACAGGAGTTTGATTAATTCTTGAAAAGGCCTAACAGGGAGACGCTTTCTGAAGGAGCCTTGGACAGCTGGGGTGAGGGGGTGGCTGGGGAGCTCTGCTTTCTAGTATGGTGGGGGAAGGTATATGTGTTCTCTGGTGCAGATGAGGCAGTAAGCCTCCAGATGTCTTGAAATGGCCACCTGCAAGTCAAGGAGATCCAACAGAGATGGTCTGTGTGGGGTGGAGGTAAGGGTTGCAGGACTGAGGCACGATCAGAAATATTCAGCCACTGGAATCAGAGATCGTCAAATGGGAGAGTCCTAGAGTGGGAGTGGAGGTGAAATTATTGGTCGTTCAGTCGTGTCTGACTCTTCACAAGCCCATGGACTCTTAGCCCACCAGGCTCCTCTGTCCATGGAATTGTCCAGGCAAGAATACTGGAGTGGGTGCCCACGCCCTCCTCCAGAGGATCTTCCCAACCCAGATCGAGCCCAGGTTGAACCCGGGTTTCCTGCACTGCAGGCAGATTCTTTACCATCTGAGCCACCAGAAGAAAGCCTAGTAATTTCCAGAGCAAAGGAAAGAACCCGTCTTTGAACACCTGCCACCTTTAGTCAAGCATCAGCTTTAAATTGTACTGGTCAACAGGACTGCCTCCGTCCCTATGTACCATGTGAAAATTTTATAAAAGACATACCCTCCTTTTGGAGGCAGTGCAGAATTAGGTGATAAAACAAGGTGACAATTTGCAAAGATATTTCCTTCTCTCAAATGGATACAGCTCCACACCAGAGTAACTTGGTAAGTTTAGCTTCACAAGCAAAGTGAACTAGATTCCATGTTCTCTTGCCTGGGTACCATTGTGCAGTATGCAACCTCCACAACTGTATGTGGCAACCCTGTTGGGCAAGTAAGACATTCATTGCCTCTTTCTTCTGTCGCCATCACCCTAAAGAAAGTGAAAGTGAAAGTGAAGTCACTCAGTCGTGTCCGACTCTTTGCGACCCCGTGGACTGTAGCCCACCAGGCTCCTCTGTCCATGGGATTCTCCAGGCAAGAATACTGGAGTGGGTTGCCATTTCCTTCTCCAGGGGATCTTCCCGACCCAGGGATCGAACCCAGGTCTCCCACATTGCAGGCAGTCGCTTTAACCTCTGAGCCACCAGGAAGCCATCACCCTAATACCCTCTCTAATCAGGAGAATTCATAGGAGTCATAATAAGGGAGGGGAGTGGCAGAGAAGAGCATGGTGGGGAAATGGGGAAGAGGTGGATAACAAGTCTCTTCTCTGTACATTTTCCAACTGTGTGGAGCAGTGCTTAGGAGAGGAAAAATCTTCCCCTTTCCCTGAGATTAGCTTTAGTTCTACAGTGAGCTGGGAGACAGGATTATTTATTAACACCTGAGAAGGACCAGAGAAACTATAGAATCCCCCTGAGATACAAGCCAGGAGTATGAGAAATATCAATCTATAAGTTCAAAGAGGTAATGATAAAAAGAATGACTTCCTACTTGTATTTACAGATCAGTACATTCAGTAAATCTGTTACAAATATCACAAAATAGATCCTTTTAAATATATTATGAAGGGCTATCAGAAACTATAATGTGTTAATGGATAGGTCTCCAGGTCTGTTGTTCCCACTTCAGCCACTGCAGGTCCCCTATTATCAGTTTTATTTATTGAATTTCATTTAAATGAAGCTTCACAGTTGAAAATATTTGAACATCATTGGCTTAAGACATAATATTTTAACAGCTGCGTATGATTAAGCATGCCTTTTATTGTAGCTGACTATATACACGTTGAACTGTCCTGTCTGGACAGTAAGAATCTTTTAAGAATAGAGATTTTATTTTGTTATCTTTGTATTTGCAAGAATGTCTAGAACATAGGAGGTCTCTATACACTCACTGAATGATTGAACAGTCTGCTCTGACCTGCCCCATTTCTGGAGTTACAAATGCAATGACTATTTTCCGTCTTTGGGTGGTAAGCATATTTCCGCTTGATAAGAAGATGGGCTAGGTTTTAATCCTTATATTTAATCACATGAAAATAGAGTCTTGACCCATATTCTCTCTCTAGATACAGGACCTGATCACACAAAGGCAGGCAGTCCAGGCGACGATAGCTCATCACGAGTCCAAGTGCTTCCCAGTACCAAGTGTCACTTGTAGCAGGAAATGGGTGATTTTCGGTTGACGTGGAGTGGAAAATTATTTCATGTGAATTGATGCTGGATGGCTCCATTTTTACTAAGCTAATGCAAAGTGGCTCGGTGCACAGGAAGCATTTGGCGCTAAGTGAGCTGACATCGATTGGGCTGTAGGGCAGGGGTTCATAGAGGAATGTGGAAACTGAAAATGCCGGGGAAGACCAAAGTTGTCACATCAGATGAATCCAGCATGCCTGCCTTTCAACCTCTAATTCCTGTGGGATACCCTGGTGGAAGGAAATTGAGGCTCGGCCTCCGGGCTGGTTGAGGAATGTTGTCGAAAGCAGGTGTGGAATCTCGTTCTTGTCGTTACTCTCCCTCCGATTCTCATGCCACTGTGTGGCCTGGCCTGGGGTTTGCCACTGACCCCCTGTATGAGCTCGTGCAACTGCTTCTCCTCTCTGGCTCTGTTTTCTCATTGACGAAGTATAGGAACTCAATTTGGCTCTTTCAGTGATTAAAAAAAATATATAAACCCTATGCTAAGTGCTCAAGAAATAGCTTATTAAATGCTCCCTAAACCCCTGCTACATGGGTCCTCTCCTTTCATTTTATAGATGAGAAAATTGTGGCTCAGATATGCAACCTGAATTGCTCAATGTCAAGCGGCGAGCGCAGGACCTCCCTGCACTCAGATAGCAAAGAACCTGCCAACGGTGCAGGAGCCCGGGCTTCGACCCCTGATCAGGAAGATCTCCTGGAGAAGCGAATGGCAACCCACTCCAGTATTCTTGCCTGGAGAATTCCATCGACAGAGGAGCCTGGTGGGCTACAGTCCACGGGGATGCAAAGAGTCGGATGTGACTGAGGGACTAACACTTTCATTTTCACACAAATGGCTAGTGAGTGGAGGAATAAGCTTCTAAACACAGGTGTGTCTTATCTTAGAGGTTGTATTAGTCCCGAAACATCATTCAGCTCTTAGGAGAGACCTGAATTCACACTTGAGCTGCATAGACTTTTATATATTGGAAAGAATTTTAAGTTAGAAATCTCATGTGCTCAGTCAACTTCAGTTGTGTCCGACTCTTTGCAACCCTCGTAGACTGTAGCCCGCCAGGCTCCTCTGTCCATGGGATTTCCCAGGCAAGAATACTGAAGAAGTTTGCCATTTCCTCCTCCAGGGGATCTTCCCCACATCTCCTGCAGCTCCTGCATTGGCAGATGGATTTTTTACCACTTACCTGGGAAGCCCCTAGAAATCTCACACCTAGATTCAAATTTAAAGTGTAATTTACTGATTATGAGCAAGGCATGCTGATCTTTGGGGCCTCAGTTTTTTCAACTGTGGTAGGCAGATTAATGTCTCCCAGAGATGTCCAGCCCCTACTCAGAACATCTGAATATGCTGCAAGGTGACATGGCAAAAGAGACTTTACTAATGTGATTAAAGTTAAAAGACCTTAAAGTGGGGAGATTACTCTAGATAAGTCATGGGGAATAAAGGAGGAAGGCAGAAGAGTGGGCAAGAGTGATACAAGGTGAGTAAGATTTGAGTCCTTGGTGCTTTTTCTGAGCCTAAGAGAGATCTCCAGCAAGGAGATAGTGACCTAAGTTCTGTTACCTCGTAAGACAATTGATTCTCCCCTACCCTATCCACAAAGGAACAAAGGCTTTCAACATCTTGATTTGAGTCCTGGGAGAATCAAACCAAATGCCTAAACTGTGGACTGTGAGATGATACATTTTGGTTGTTTTAAGACACTAAGGTTATAGTAACATGTTACAACAGCAATGGAAACATGATGCATCACCCCTAAAGTGAAAATGTCAAGCTAGACCATGCCAGAGTCTTCTAGATTGCTAGGGCGATCATGAGAGTAGGATTAAGAAAGAGAGCCGATGAACTCAGGAGAGAGTGGCAAAGCCAGAGAGAACAAAGAGTGACAACTCTGCTTGTAGCAGAGGCTTGTGGGAACACCCTGAAATAATGAAACCTAAAGCAACATGGGGCTAGAGGTTTCCTGGATGTTTATGTTGTCAGAACATTTTCCACTGGGCAGAGTCTAAAAGATGGACATCACAGCTTATTTTTGGAACTGATTTGAAAGGGAAAAGTTCAGAAATAAACTCAAACTCTCTAAATTGCTTTTAATCTATCCTGCTCTCTCAGGTAGTGACACCAAAGTCTGAACTGAATTATGCTGGATGAGGCTGCTAGACTTGGGAGAAGACAAACACTAATGGATTCAATGGTATTAAAAAAAAAAGAAAGAAAGAAAAAGAGAGAGACTTTTTATTTAATTTGAGGAAAAATGAAATAAACTGTAGGCTCTCTCATTATCCTTAAGCAAACTGCTCTTAGCTGCAATCTTTTGTTTAGTTTTAGTTGAAATATAGTTGATTTACAAAGTTTACTAGTTTCTGGTGTATAGAAAAGTGGTTCTATATACAGATATATTCTCTTTCATAGTCTTTTCCAGTATGGTTTATCACGGGATGTTGAATATAGTTCCATGTGCTATACCGTAGGACCTTGTTGTTTATCCATTCTACGTATAATAGTTTGTATCTATTAATCCCGAACTCCCAGTTCATCCCTCTCCTTCTCCCCCATCCCCTCAGGAACCACAGGGCTGTTTTCTCTGTCTGTGAGTCTGTTTCTGTTTCATAGATAAGTTCACTGTCATATTTTAGATTCCACATGTAAGTAACATCATATGGTATTTATTTCTTTTTAACATTTCATTTAGTGTGATAATCTCTACGTCCAACCATGTTGCTGCAAATGGCATTACTTCATTTTTTTTTATGGCTTTTTCTTTGCAATAGTAGCATCAAAGATCACAAATGACTGATCACATCACTGATCACAAATGACTATAATGAATATATTAATAATGAAAAAGTTTGAAATATTTCAAGAGTTGCCAGAAATGTGACACAAAGACACGAAATGAGCAAACAGGAAAATGGCAGCCATAGAATTGTTTGAGGCAGGGTTCCCACAGACTTTCAATCTGTAAAAAGCACAGTTTATCTGTTTTTACAAAGCACAATGGAGTGAACTATAAGACAAGGTATCCCTATATTTGATTAGTGTCCTAAGTGCCCCTTCCACTGCGTCTAATGTCCCCTATGATCCATTGTCTACACAGAAGCCAGGAGAATCCCATAACATTTTAACCAGGTTAGTTCATCTTCCCCATAAAGTATTTTCCTGAATGAATGAACCAACCAAGCAGAATTCAGTGATTCCTCCTCTGTTTATCCTACAGAGCTTTACTGTTCATCTAGCAATTGGGTAGAAAGCTGACTCTTTGCCATTCCCTCGCCAATTGCATATCCCTTAGCCCCTCCACCAAGACTTTCTAAGTTGATATATCTAGCTTAGTGAAAACAAGACTCGAGTGGGGAGGGCTTACAGGATGGATAAGGAGTCACACCAAGTTGGTGGAAAAGGATGTATGCAGGGTCAGACAGAAAGCTACACCAGGAGGGCCCACTGACTCCCCGTCCAGTGCTCTGTCCACCACACCTCACTAATCCCTGGTCATAAAGGCATCATGCAACAGAGTCTTCACCTAGTGAGTGACATCACCCCTTAGTTCTCAGAGGGCCACATGTCATTTCCTTCACCAAACACCCAATTCTGTGCTAGTTTCCATTCCAATTAGACACTGTCTGGAAAACATGAAAGAGTGGAATGTTTTCACATAAGACCAGAACTCCAAGTTGGTCAAGGAGAATGTATCCAAAGCACTTAGGTTGTCTGGAAAACAAATGTAGGTACTCAAAAGCGTGTGTTTCCATGGAGAAGGATGGAGGTTTTGGAAGTTGATTTAGTACAGTGGAAGTTTTCCCCAAAAGTATGTGGAAGATGATAATCTATGAAGTATCAGAATGAGCTCCAGAGAGAAATTTGTCTTAGAAGACCTTTGATAATAAAAGAGTACTGATTTTGTGTTATTTCTTAATAAGGCCACAATGACATTTCCAACCATGGGGAAATCTGTTATTGAAGTTCTGACAGGATGCTCCCCAATGCCTGGTGTATGTCAACTCAATCTGAGCCTACCTTTCTCTTGTTCCATAGTTGCGGAGTCTTTCAGAATGGATTAGGGGTAGAGAGAATAAATAAAGAGGACTCAAGGAACTCAAAGTAGCAGGGAAAAAAATACATAATCCTGCACTATGTGTTGTTGAAAGATAAATTGAGCTATATGACAATTTTTAAGAGTCTATTTGAGCAAAAATCAATTCAAATCAAACCAGAAGTGGTTAGGAACACTTTTACAGAGAAAAGGTGGAAGCAAAGTAAAGCAAATATCAATTGGCTATAGCTTGAACCCAGTTGGCTGTGAATGGTTATCCCTAGTATTTTGACTTCTTATTGACCCATTTACATGCTTAGGTTTTAGTTTGGTTACATATGTCATCACAGCACTAAGCTACATCATTCTAATGCCCCCCTTGTTACTTAAGCTAACCATTCCCCTCTTTGGGTCGTCCTCTTATACATGAGAGATTGACCCAAAGTTTGGTGTTAGCGCCACTCTTTCACTATCAGAGCTGAGTTGCTAGTATCTCAAGGTAAACTTCGTAGGTTATAATGTCAGATCACTGGAAGAGCTTCTGCTGTTATGAATCATTTTGTTTCGGTTTCTGCATGCACAGTGAGATCGCTGTGTACTGGTGTGGCTGTGGTCATAAATTTAATACACTTGAGATAATGTAGCACACCAGGGAGAATGCAGTGGTAACTATTAGCGGGGTAATACCTCGAGATGGAGGTGTACTCCTTAGCCAGGGACTACAGTAATCAAACCGCTTGGTGTCAAACAAAGGATACACCTGAAGTCACATCATCCTGTATTACCTGAGTAATTATTAATTTCTTGTATTTGCTAGGATACCACAGATGCTGATCTAGGTGCAGCAGAAAGTATTTGCTATGCCTCATACTCTTCCTTGTTCAGCCAATAAAAATAAACTAAAGCAATTCTATTATCTAAAACTGCCTCAGCCAGAAAATTTAGGGACTTTTATTGTACAGCAATGACCTTAACAGTAGATTCAGCTGTAATTGCCAAAGTTAAAAAGCATCGTCTTCTTGTGCACTGACAGAAAGAAAAAGCAAGTGGCAAAGAGGCAAAAGGAATCAAGTTTTCATGTTTGAGATAAAGATATTGACCCACAATCCTGGGAGAGCTGTCCACTACAAGATGATAAAAACTTTGGGGAAAGAACCTCGTTAGTCAACTTTAATTTTAATGTCCAGCTTGTGGGCTGTTCTAAGAGTCTAGAGGAGGCCTTTTTCATTGGGGGATGTGTACTCAAGTTATAAAACTTCTGGAGTTTGGATTCCATCTCGGTAGTGAGAAGGATATGGTATAATCTCTTCCAAGTAGGTTCAAAAGAAGTTTGCTTTTAGCAGTTCCAAATCAGAAGGTCTGGGGGAAATTGGAAACATTAGTTTGGAGAGTTGTAGCTAGATGTTTGAGGAAACTAGAAAAATTCAGAATTCAATTTGGTTTACAGATATGTACAAAGCCTCAAAGGCAATGATCAGAACTGTAATCTGATATCCACAAGATTGTATCATAATTTTCTACTGAAATATATTTTTTTCTCTACAATCACTCTCATTTCTATCAAAAATAATCACAGTGAGTAATTTTTTAGCAAGAAAAAAAATCTAGTTTCATTAAACTTGGCCTGATTTTTTACGTAAGTGAAACAAGAATAGTGATTAACAATACAGGCTCTTTTAAAATTTGCTTTGCTGGAATTTTTTATAAGTTAAAGATTATGAACTTCAGTTCAGTTCAGTTCAGTTGCTCAGTCGTGTCCGACTCTTTGCGACCCCATCAATCGCAGCACGCCAGGCCTCCCTGTCCATAATCTTAAATTAGATTTTAAAAGCCTCTGCAACTAGAAACCAAGCCAAGAATGTTCCATCAGAGTTTGCCTGGAATCCCTATAGAGTTGGGTAAAATCCTCTCTTCTTGAGGTTCCCAGGATTTCCTGAGGTTCCAGGCATGCCAGAAAGTGACCTTCCTTACTCACCTGGTAAGCCTACTGAGAATGATGTAAATAAGATACCAGGCCAGTTTTTTCCAAGGGACTTTTATTGGCTTTATAAAGTCGATCTTAGTTCCTTAAGACTGGTCTTATATGATCTTATACATATTCTCAAGTACGATATCCCAGTCCTGTTGCTGCTGCTAAGTCGCTTCAGTCGTGTCCGACTCTGTGCGACCCCATAGATGGCCTCCCACCAGGCTCCCCTGTCCCTGGGATCCTCCAGGCTAGAACATTGGAGTGGGTTGCCATTGCCTTCTCCAATATCCCAGTCCAATATAACCAGTGTTTCCAATTGTGTCTTGTTATATATTCCTGTCGAACTTATGTGAATAACTATATTGCCATGAAATAAGAATACTTAATAAATTTCTGAATTCTAGAAGGATCAGGTAGGGAGAATAAGTAAATATTTCAATTATATTTATGGAGCTATATATACTTTACAAAATTATTGTAAATCATAGATAGCTGAAGAGAAAAAGCTTTCCTTAAATCTGGAAAAATAAAACCTTAAGGAACCA
>SJYT01002026.1:292909-335372 GCA_006410635.1 Cephalophus harveyi | reverse complement strand
GAGATCAACCCTGGGATTTCTTTGGAAGGAATGATGCTAAAGCTGAAACTCCAGTACTTTGGCCACCTCATGCGAAGAGTTGACTCATTGGAAAAGACTCTGATGCTGGGAGGGATTGGGGGCAGGAGGAGAAGGGGACAACCGAGGATGAGATGGCTGGATGGCATCACTGACTCGATGGATGTGAGTCTGAGTGAACTCCGAGAGATGGTGATGAACAGGGAGGCCTGGTGTGCTGCGATTCATGGGGTCGCAAAGAGTCAGACACGACTGAGCGACTGAACTGAACTGAACTGATATGTGTATATGTATATATTATTATATATACATACACACACACACATATATATAATACAGTTTATAATGAATTGAGTTGCAAAGTTGTGAAAGCTGATAAGTCCAGAGATCTGAAGTTGGCACGTGGGTGCAGAAGATCCATTGATGTGCTTTTAAGTCTAAGTCTGAAAGTCTGAGAAGCAAGAGAGCTAATGATATAAATTCCAGTCTAAAGGCTGGCAAACCCAAGACTCAGTATGAAATGCTGTTTCACCTGGATCCCGAAGGCAGGAAAAGAACTGGCATCCCAGCTTGAAGGGAGTCAGGCAGAAAGAATTTCTCCTTACTCATGGGAAGGTCAGCCTCTGTTCTATTTGTACCTTTAATTGATTGAATGAGGCCCACTCCCATTAGAGAGGGCAATCTGCTTTATTAAACATATTGATTTAAATGTTAAACTCTTCCAAAAACACCCTTACAGAAACCCACAAAAATGTTTGACCAAATATTTGAGCACTCTATGGCCCAGTCAAGCTAAAACATTAAATTAACCATCACGGGCAGAATTTCTTGGACCTTATATATTTTTAATAACCTGAACAGTGAAACAGTATAGACTACAGAACGGTTCTAAAACAATGACAGAAAATGAAGAAGTTCTAGTACAGAGTGAACATGTTACCTATGCAAAAATGAACATGTTACACCATTTGCAAAATAATGCTTTGAATTATTTGATCCTGAGAGAAGGTGAAGAGTTAAGGAATTTTGTGAAATAATTCACAGTTTTTCTATTTAGTCATTTCATTTGGAATGATGGGTATTTCTAATCCTAGACAGCGGTATTTGTGTGAGTGTCATCTGTATGGTTTCCGAGTAGAAAAATAGTGTGAATGTAAAAATCAATTCAGAATCAGAAATTTTGTTCTTTTTTGTTTCTTTTGTTTTGGTGGAATGGGTGTATACATATATAGAGATATTTGGAGTTTGGCCTTTCAGTGATCAAATATTTATTACAAAATTGAATGGTCTTTTTCCTAAAGGTTAATTGTATTAATTTTCTACTGCTGCTTTAACAAATTACTGCAAACTTAATGGCTTAAACAATACAAATTTATTATCTTTTCATTCTGGATGTCAAAAGTCCAAAATTTGTATCAATGAGTTAAAATCCTGATGTTGAGAGGGCTGCATTCTTATCAAAGGGGATAATCTTCAGGGGAGAATCTGTACCTTTGTCCTTTCCAGCTTCCAGAAGCCTCCTCTATTCCTTGGTTCTTATCCCCTTTCTTTATCTTCAAATCCAGCAATGTTTCATTTCTTTGTATCTTTCTTTCATAGGCACTTATTCCTCTGATTAATTATCTCCTCTTACTTCTTTCCACATTTAAGAACCCTTCTTAACACTTTGGGCCCATGGAGATAATTCAAGATAATCTCCTTAGTTTAAGATCAGAAGTTAGAAAAATTAATTCCATCTACAATCTTAGAAACTCTTTGTCATGTAAGCCTACACACTTGAGTTTACACATACTGGGATTAGGGCATGGGAATTTTTGAAGGACCATTATTCTACCTACTACAACAGGTAAACCTTTTTCACTGAATAAAGCCTAATAGAGACTTTAATCCAGATGTCCTGGAAAGAAAAAAGCAAATGCCATATGATATCACTTACTCGTGGAATCTAAACGATGACACAGATGACCTATGTATGAAACAGATTCACAGACATAGAGAACAGATTTGTGGTTACCAAGAAGGAGAGGAGATGAGGAAAGGATGGATTGGGAATTTGGGATTAGCAGATGCGCACTATCATATACAGAATACATAAACAACAAGATCCTACTGCATAGCACAGGGAACTATATTCAGTGTCCTATGATAAACCATAATGGAAAAGAATATGAAAAAAAGAATGTGTATATATAATAGTATAATTTCAACTCACTATTTGATGTCAGCTTAATAGTAAAGTAGGTGTTCTAGACAGGTTGCATGCTAAGTCACTTCAGTCATATTCAACTCTTTGCAACACTATGGACTATAGCCCATGAAGCTCCTCTGTCCCTGGGATTCTCCAGGCAAGAATACTGGAATGGGTTGCCATGCCCTCTTCCAGGGAATCTTCCCACCGGGAATAGAACCAGGGTCTTCTGCAATGACAGGCAGGTTCTTTACCTCTAGAGCCACCTGGAAAGCCCCAAATCAACTGTACTTTAATAAAATAAAATTTTAAAATATGCCCAGCTCTCCCTAGTCTAAGACCTGTCTTGTTACCCAGGCAAAGCCAATTGTGCTATATTCTATAAATTTAGATCTGAGAAAAAGGATCCAAAGACAGAGAAAGTTTGGGCATATTCATTTCAGTAGTAGAATCTGAGAAAGACTATCATGAAATTCCTGTTACAAAGATTCTCTGAAGCTACTGTCCCCTGTTATTCATTAGTTTCCTTACCTTATCCTTTACTCTTCATTTACTTCTCTGAGCTCCCATATCTTTCCAATGGATTCCTTTTTTTTTTTTCCTTAATTTTGCTAGGGTGAATTTCCTTGGCTTGCTACAAAATAATCCTAACGATACAAAAAATAGAAAACTAGGAAGACTGAAGGTGAATAGAACCTCTCTTCAAGTGAATAAATATAACCTATTCCACATCATTGTGCTTAAATATCATAAATATTCTAGCTAGTAAGTGGAATTTCCTTCTTTCCTAACAGCACACAGGTAGAATCATGAAGCTTCATTGCCATTCTGTGGGACTAATTACCTCTATGGATTAGGGGACAGCGTGGTTATTTATGTATTATTTCTACTTGTTTAAATAAACTCATTGCCCTAAGGCCTATGGGCATGTGTATCAAAATTAATAAACACAAGACTGACTTCTCACAGCAGTCTTATGTATAGAAGCCTCCCTGGCTTTTGAGATTCTCCACTGAGTATAAATAAGAAAACAACTGTAGAGTTCTGGGGTGCCTGGAGGGCTTGGAACCCATGTAAAACAGACTTTATTAAAAACTAAAACTAAAAGTTGGCCTTTGTTTCCTTTTACATGTGGTTTGTACTGAAGTAAACTGTGATTAAAAAAAAAAAAAAGGCAGAAGGAAACACCAGATTTCCCTAAATACTCTTTCTGCTAGTTGCTTCTTGCCTTGAGTGGGAGTGAATAAACATGTCTCACTTTGCTGTCGTTGTTCAGTCAGCAAGTCATGTCTGACTTTTTGAGACCCAATGGACTGTAGCACTGCAGGCTTCCCTGACTCACCATCTCTTGGAGTTTGCCCAAATTCATGTCCATTGAATCAGCAATGCCATCCAACCATCTAATCATCTGTCGCTCCCTTCTCCTGCCTTCAGTCTTTCCCAGCATCAGGGTCTTTTCCAATGAATCAGCTCTTTTTGCATCAGGTAGCCAAAGTATTGGAGCTTTAGCATCAGTCCTTCCAATAAGTATTCAGGGCCGAGTTCCTTTAAAAGAGACTGGTTTGATCTCTTTGCTCTCCAAGGCTCTCAAGAGTCTTCTCCAGCACCAGTCTGAAAGCATCAATTATTTGGCTCTCTGTTTGTTTGTTTGTTTGTTTTTTATGCTGCATGACTACTGGAAAAACTGTAGCCTTGACTATATGGACCTTTGTTGGCAAAGTAATGTTATTACTTTTTAGATGGAGAAGCTCTATACAGTCAACAAAAACAAGACCAGGAGCTGACTGTGGCTCAGATCATGAACTCCTTATTACCAAATTCAGACTCAAATTGAAGAAAGTAGGGAAAACCACTAGACCATTCAGGTATGAAATAAACCAAATCCCTTATGATTATACAGTGGAAGTGAGGAATAGATTTAAGGGCCTAGATCTGATAGACAGAGTGCCTGAAGAACTATGGAATGAGGTTCGTGACATTGTACGGGAGACAGGGATCAAGACCATCACCATGGAAAAGAAATGCAAAAAAGCAAAATGGCTGTCTGAGGGGGCCTTACAAATAGCTGTGAAAAGAAGAGAGGCGAAAAGCAAAGGAGAAAAGGAAAGATATAAGCACCTGAATGCAGAGTTCCAAAGAATAGCAAGAAGAGATAAGAAAGCCTTCTTCAGCGATCAATGCAAAGAAATAGAGGAAAACAACAGAATGGGAAAGACTAGAGATCTCTTCAAGAAAATTAGAGATACCAAGGGAACATTTCATGCAAGGATGGGCTCGATAAAGGACAGAAATGGTATGGACCTAACAGAAGCAGAAGATATTAAGAAGAGGTGGCAAGAATACACGGAAGAACTGTACAAAAAAGATCTTCACGACCCAGATAATCATGATGATGTGATCACTAATCTAGAGCCAGACATCTTGGAATGTGAAGTCAAGTGGGCCTTAGAAAGCATCACTACGAACAAAGCTAGTGGAGGTGATGGAATTCCAGTTGAGCTGTTTCAAATCCTGAAAGATGATGCTGTGAAAGTGCTGCACTCAATATGCCAGCAAATTTGGAAAACTCAGCAGTGGCCACAGGACTGGAAAAGGTCAGTTTTCATTCCAATTCCAAAGAAAGGCAATGCAAAAGAATGCTCCAATTACCGCACAATTGCACTCATCTCACATGCTAGTAAAGTAATGCTCAAAATCCTCCAAGCCAGGCTTCAGCAATACGTGAACCGTGAACTCCCTGATGTTCAAGCTGGCTTTAGAAAAGGCAGAGGAACCAGAGATCAAATTGCCAACATCCGCTGGATCATGGAAAAAGCAAGAGAGTTCCAGAAAAACATCTACTTCTGCTTTATCGACTATGCCAAAGCCTTTGACTGTGTGGATCACAATAAACTGTGGAAAATTCTGAAAGAGATGGGAATACCAGACCACCTAACCTGCCTCTTGAGAAATCTGTATGCAGGTCAGGAAGCAACAGTTAGGACTGGACATGGAACAACAGACTGGTTCCAAATAGGAAAAGGAGTTATCAGCCCTGGGATTTCTTTGGAAGGAATGATGCTAAAGCTGAAACTCCAGTACTTTGGCCACCTCATGCGAAGAGTTGACTCATTGGAAAAGACTCTGATGCTGGGAGGGATTGGGGGCAGGAGGAGAAGGGGACGACTGAGGATGAGATGGCTGGATGGCATCACTGACTCGATGGATGTGAGTCTGAGTGATCTCCGAGGGATGGTGATGAACAGGGAGGCCTGGCGTGCTGCGATTCATGGGGTCGCAAAGAGTCGGACACGACTGAGCGACTGAACTGAACTGAATGTCTCACTGGGGTACTACAAAAAAATACCAGGTGGATGTGCCTGAGATGCAAGGCACCCAGAAGAGAGGATGGTCCACAGAAGTTAGAGGGTATCCAATAAGGATACTCTGAAATGGCTACAAGGATGAGGAATATTCATTTTTTAAATGGCATAGGTAATCATTGAGACTCTGAAACAGAGTCTCAAAGCACATTCATCCTTATCCTCCACAAAGTTTTACACATGCTGGTTCCTTTTGCCTGAGACATCTTATATCATCTTCAAATAACCAGCTCCTTCTTATCTTTGAAGTCACTACTCAAATGAATTTGATTACACACACCCTAGTAAAGAATCTACCTGTAATGCAGGAGACTCAGGTTTGATCCGCATGTTAAGAAGATCTCCTGGAGAATGGAAGGGCAACCCACTCCAGAGGTCTTGCCAGGAGAATTCTATGGACAGAGAAGCCTGGTGAACTACAGCTCTTGGGGTTATAGAGAGTCAGATGTGACTGAGTGACTAGCACTTTTATCACTGAAGTCACTATTCAAATGCATTTGGTCACGCACACCCCACCTCCATCCATTAGTGTTACTCTTGATTATTTCATATTGATTACAACTTACTGAAATATATATATATATACACACACACACATATACATATGAAACATATTTTTTCCTGAATCTTTCACTAGAAAATAAATGCCATGAGAGCAGTACACTTGTTCATTTTACACTAACCTCTCCTACATCTTCATGTCGGTAAGTGCTTGGTGATGATTGTTGAATAAACGAATGAATGAATGAAGTCTTGGCACCACACCTGTACCTGTAGAATAGTGTGGTCAGAATCATAACCAAGTAGGTATCATAGGAGAAAAATTAACATGCTCAGACTGTTCCTTAATAATAGGTGATGAAAATCACACATAAGAGTAAACTTTTTGTAAATGTAGAAGAGATAATGAAGAATGATTTCTGAATTCTATGAAGCAAAACAGAATCAAGCAAAATGTCAGATGTGACTAGGAAGGAAGCGAAATCTGATGATAGACAGATGAGAGGAAACAAAAACCACAGAGATTTCAGTATTTTGTTTTAGATTTTTACTTATGTCTTAAAAAAAAAAAAAAAAAGGTTATCTTGAGAGAGAAAATGAGAACAACTTCTGCCCAGAAAATCAAGATGAGAGATATAGAAGCCAAAAGATGGAAAAGCAGAAAATACTTGAACACACTTTACAAATCATTGCATGTTTAAAATCAGCAGTCTGATGACATGAATTCTGCCAACTCAGAGATTGGTAATACATAATTTTGTAGAATACCCAATAATTAATTCTTAGAAGTTTTCAAAGGCAAAGAAAGTTTCCAAAAGAAAGAGCATATTTAGACCTTGCCTTAAAGACACAAATCCTTGGAAATACTCTATTCACCTAATTACAGAATGGTCAGCTTAGCTGTAACAATCAAGAAGATACTAGGAAAAAAAATAATATCAAAAAGTCATATTACAATCCCCTGGAGAAGAACATAGTTCTGAGCAGCAAACAAGGTTTTGTGAAGAGTGAGTCATGCCAGACCAACTTAATTTCCTTCTCTGATAGAGTGGCAGGCAAAAAGATAAAGGGGAAGCAATAGATGTAATCTACCTCGATTTCACTGAGACTTCTGATTCTGTCCTACATAGCATTCTCATCAGTGGGCTAGAAAGATTGGTCTATGCCATACTACTATTAGGAAGAAGCATAAATGCCAAAACACTGCCCCAGAAAGATGGTTATCTATATCTCAGGATAGACGCATGTTTTAAGGAATGAAAGAACCGTAGTGGCTTAGCAATGGGGACACAAGAAATTTCTTGTTCACCTCTATTGTGAATCATTGTATCTATGTAATTATCTCTAGGGCTTAGCTTCCATTCTATAAAATGGGTGAGTTTAGAGAGCTTATTTCTAAGGCTACTTCTAGGTTTAAGTTTGCCTGATTCTTTGGCTAATAATACTTTAGGGATTCGTCATGATCTGGGTAACAAAGTTGAAGCATCTCATAGATAGTAGGGGCTGTTTCAATCACTTATGTCTTCTATTTAACAAATAAGAGTTATGAATACAAAGGAGTGTTAGTCATAAAGTCATGTCCAAGTCTTTGTGACCCCATGGACTATAGTCTGCCACGTTCCTCTATCCATGGGATTCTCAAGGCAAGAATACTGGAGTGGGTAGCCATTCCCTTCTCCAGATCATCCTGACCCAGGGATCAAACCCAGGTCTCCTGCATTACCAGCAGATTCTTTACCATCTGAGCCACCAGAAAGCCCGATACATAGGAGAGGTTGTACTTTTTCCTCACTTGATGGTGGGTCTCATATTCATATGGCTGTTCATTTGTGTAATAGTTATCTTGAGTGTTTTTGAATGCTTAATATGTGCGATGAGAGAAAATAAAAGGTGAATTTGTCTAAGGCAGCAATTCCCACATTTTATATATCATTTACAATATCCATATCAAAATTTTATAAAAAGCAATAATTATAGAAAACTTAAAATGGAATATTTTCTAGTAGATTTTTTAAAAGAACTGATATAAATCCTAAATTTATAAAGTTAGAGTCCTGCAAATTATTTCTGCTACTTAAATTGTAGCAAAATAGTTGGCAATATTGCAATAAGTGAAAACTCAAATGTATAAAATTCAGACCTCACTTTCATGACTTAAAAGCGAATTGCTTATTAAAAGCCTGTGAGATTTTCTTTTTCATTAAATAGTTTATTCAGAAACCTAACCAACCTTGTTCAATCCCAAACTGTTCTTAATCCCTAAGAGCTGATTGATTTTTCACAACTTTAGCTAGTATATACAGAAAGCATATCTTTAAACTTCTTGTAAAAACACCCAGATGGAATAATATCCTAAGGTGGTAATATGCTTATTGTTCATTACTTCACTTTTTAAGTTGGCATTTCAGATTAATTAAGCATTTGATAAAGCTCATGTTTATGCAAGTGTTTACAAATTAGAAAAGCTGTTAGCAGCATTTAATTTGTTTGAATATATATATTTAATTTACTGCTTCTAATGGAAAGAAGCTTAAGGGAATTTAAGAGCCATTGCTTTATTGATAGACATTAAGCATATGCAGAGTGTAATTATTATTGCTAATATTTTACATTTGCTGTGTGCCAACAGTTAGGTGCAGGAAGAAGCCTGTGTGATTCAAAGGCAGGAGCATGTGCTGTCCATGCAAGGTGTTTATATCAATATACATATTTACCATTTTGCAGGCTTTTTTCCCTACCCTGTAAATGAAATGTTTTTTCCTCCCACTAATTTCCTCACACTAGTGTTATAATGAGAATGGAATGCTCCTCTGACCCTTTGGCGTGGGATTTGTCCAGTCATACAGAAATTCTGGACACAGCTCAAATCCTGTCATGACAAGTATCATTCCAAGCCTTAGCCAATGGCCAGCTTATCTCCAGGACTATGTGATTAAAATGAATCATTTAGAGCAAGATATCATCTAGCTATCTTTCTGAAACCCATGCAAAAGTTTTATGTTGATCAGAATCCCTGCTGATTTATCTTTAGACACATTACCTCTGACTATATAGATCTGTGGCTAATGACGACTCCACCTTTATCAGTTTTGCAAATTATTTGACTTCCAGTTGAGCAAAATCACATTATCAGAACTGATTTAAGTACCTATTCTGTGCCAGATTCTGAATCGAGTGCTTGGAGTGCAAAGATGAATAAGAAAATGTTGCAGTCATTGTCATTCCCAACCTGGCCTATTAAAGCTGTCTTCTATCTAATTTCTCTGACCCTGATTTTACCAATCCCTTCTGATTTATCTGCCACCCAATCTTAAAAGGAACCCAACATCAAAATAAATTTTACCATGTTGGACCTTACATTTTGCCCTCCAATACTGTCTTTTTCCACCCTAAGATGAAATCTGGGCTTCCAAACATAGCATCAAAGATCCTTCATGATTTGGCCTCTCTCCAGTCCTATTTGTCAGCCTCTCTACTTATCCTTTTTGCTCCAAGAACACTGAACTGCTTCTAGTTTGTCTAGACACTGTTTCTCGCCTTGCCTGTTCCATCTCTGGCAGATATCCTCTCTTTATCTGCTAATTTCTGTTCTTCAAGACAGTTCAACCTTGTTGACTTTTCTGATTTCTTTTTCCTCCAAGAACCAGGCTAGATCAGAGCATTTGTGTCTTAATCTGCTTATCTTCATAACTGCATTCACCACATAGTTGTAAAATTACCTGTTTAGTGTTTCAACTCCCCCACTAGATTGATGTTTTTGTTGTTGTTTTTGTTTTAAATCAGTGACTGTGTTTTTCACTGCAGTAATACTAATTGGCTCTTTTAAAAATCCCCACCTGTTCTTAATTTCTTCTTTCCATGAATTTTTTGGGATAATTTCTGTTCCTTATGTTGGGCTTTCTTCATTTATTTTCAAAGATCCTAAAGATACTCAGTGTAAAGTCACTGTTTTGAATCATTTCCATTTGAACTGGAATGAATTAATCATCTGATTGCCAATTTTGTGACCTTGCATATTGTAATTTTTCTCAATCAGTTTCGGTAGTTTGGCTTTAAATTTCATCTTCAGTGGAAACTTCCCTACAACATTCAACATTTAAAGAGGACTCTTAAATCCCCTGGTCCAAAACCAAGTTCTCATGGTCTCACAGCTGTGACTCAGGATTCCTGTCCTGTGAGGTCCAGTCACCCAACAGGTGGTCATCCTGGCCCAGGCTTGACTAAGAGATTGTGCCTGTTCTCACCCTTTAATTTAGCTTTATAGAAGCTTAAGTAGCAGGAATCACTCAGTTACAAGTGTTTCCTAGCTTGAAAAAGGATGTTCCAAGCTACAGTTTTAAAGAATGAACTTGGGTTCAGTCTCCATGAAACATGGAGCAATTTTAACCACCATGACCTCCACGTAGATACTTCTTTTTGTTCTGAGACCCAAAGCCCCGGAAGAATTGGGAGAAATCAGTCTCAGTTAGCACTCTGAGATCTTGTTCTATTTCTGCTCTTCAAAATGTTCATCTTTAGGGACATAGTTATGTCCTGTTACTTTTCTCTTTTTACATTTTATTTAATAATCTGATATATTTTTTGAAAGAAAGAGTCAAGGAATGAACTGAAATGTTCATCTCTCTTCTTCATTTCTCTCTGAGAAAACAAGTAGAAAAAGTTAAAAGTGGGTGTGGGAAGGGACAGAAGAATAAAGTCAACTTAACAAATAACAATGTATAGGAAACACTATTAAAACCTAAGAGGATGAAGACACTAATAAGATAGAGGATTTGATCATAAGGGGTTAGAATGATACACACTTTATGTCATTCGTTCATAGCACAAATATATATGAGATTCTAAAATATGGCAAGTGAAGTGAATCACTCAGTCATGTCTGACTCTTTGCGACCCCACAGACTGTAACCTACCAGGCTCCTCAGTCCATGGGATTTTCCAGGCAAGAGTACTGGAGTAGGTTGCCATTTCTTTCTCCAGGAGATCCTCCCAACCCAGGGATCGAACCCGGGTCTCCCGCATTGTAGGCAGATGCTTTACCATCTGAGCACCAGAGATTGGTTAAATGCTGCAAATACAATAAAAAGAAAACAGACAAGATCCCTGAACCTAATAATTATTGGAAAAGATGGACACACAAAATGATTTGAATAATGGGAAAATGTGGACTGTTTTAGGAGGATCTAGATGGAGAAAGTGATGGCACCCGACTCCAGTTCTCTTGCCTGGAAAATTCCATGGACAGAGGAGCCTGGTAGGCTGCAGTCCATGGGATCGCTAAGAGTCAGACACAACTGAGTGACTTCACTTTCACGCATTGGAGAAGGAAATGGCAACCCACTCCAGTGTTCTTGCCTGGAGAATCCCAGGGATGGGGGAGGCTGGTGGGCTGCCATCTGTGGGGTCACACAGAGTCAGACACAACTGAAGCGATGCAGCAGCAGCACCAGCAACCTGTCTAGAATGGGCTTCCCAAGTGGCACTAGTGGTAAAGAACCCACAAGCCAATGCAGGAAACATAAGAGGTGCAGGTTCTATCCCTGGGTCAGGAAGATCCCCAGGATGAGGAAATGGCAACCAACTCCAGTGGTGTTGCCTGGAAAATCCCATAGACAGAGGAGGCTGGTGGGCTACAATCCATAGGGTCACAGACTTAGACATGACTGAAGTTACTTAGCACTCAACCTGTTTAGAACATCTACTTTATGATTAAGCTGACATCAAATGGTGAGTTGGAATTAGCATTCAACAAGTTGAAATATTCTCAAAGAAGATGACTGCAGGTAGGAGGCCCTGGAGGTGAAAGAGAGAAGGATGCTTTGAAGGTACAACGCTATTTCAGGGCGCTGGAGCAGGGATGCCAAAGTGGAGGTCATCCAACTCTGTCGCTGTGTTAATTTTCCTCTGCAAAGTGATTATATCCAATAATGGAGAAAACATTGGCTCCCTGGACAATGAAAGTCCCTTTGGCCGTCAAGCTGTTTCCTAAATATTTACAGTGACTTCCAGGTATCTCTTATTTTCATTTGCCTTTAGATCATTTTGTAGTACACAACCAAAACTGAATTTTTGAAAGCTGATAAAAATTTGCCTCCCAAAGATCTCAAGTGTCTCCAAATTGTTTGGAATCCAATTAAATAAATTATAGTATATGTGACTGTCTTTTCCCTCTCAACCTATCAGAAACTGAAATGATATGATGTCTCACTCCTAAATTACTTAGCACTGTTGAAATGCCAACTAATTCTTCCTGGTTGGCCAAAAATGAGTACAGGATAGCAGTTCCCTGGGAAATTTTCTCCTCTGGGAAATGAAGCTGTTAGCGAAGCCAGTCAAGGACCTGTTAGACATTCTGCTGTTAACCAAATGAGACTTCCAGCAGATGTCTGGAGAGTTGAAATCCCCATCTCTACTCTGTCTTTTTTCTGTGCTGATTTTACAGTCTGTATCTAGTAACACACCATACATTTCCCCACGTGTCCCAGTGTTTTCTCATAATGATAGCACTTCTGTGCTTTTCTGTCCTAACCCATATGCTCCTGCCCTCAGGTCTGGACATTTCCATATGAATGTATATCTTGGTGACATTCACCCTGGCTTTGCCTCCTGTCTAAGCAGTCTGTTTCTGTAGGGGTGGGTGTACCCTTCCATGACAATGTTGTGATGGCTTCCCATTGAATTATAATACAGAGGTCTAACAAAAAAATCCCAGTATAAGTTATGAAATCGACTTACTATTGCTGGCCTATCTCCAATGCACTGTATTCAAGGATCCTTCCTCCACCGTATTTTAGTAAGAATTATCAGGAACTCAGTGTTGAATTGTACTGTGTTCCTTGCTACTCTGGACTAACCGTAAGGACTTTTCCTAAGAAATGCTGAATCTCAAGCCTCATCCCAGACCCACAAAATGAAAATGTGCGTATTAACAAGATCCCAGGAGATTCACAGACACACTAAATGTTCAGAGCTTATTCTTCTGATATATTCAAACCTTCTCATTTGTACATGCTGAGAAGTCTTCTGGATCAGCTTCAGCTGGCCTTTCTGCAAAGTCACAAAAAGCAATCAGTCTGTGTCTAAATTCATCATTGCACTATAGGGAAGACAACTGGTTCACCCGACCAAATGTGTGACTCTGTTTCTACCATGTCCTCTCCAAAGAGCCGTCCAAAGTCGCTTTCTTGACTTTCCTGTTGGGTCAGACAGTAAAGAATCTGCCTGCCAAGCAGGAGACAGAGGTTCGATCTGGGTTGAGAAGATCCCCTGGAGAAAGGAATGGCTACCTATAACAGTATTCTTGCCTGGAGAATTCCATCAACAGAGGAGCCTGGTGGGCTACAGTCCATGGGGTCACAAAGAGTCAGACACAGCTGAGCGACTTACACTTTCCTTGACTTTAGAATATCTGGACTCCACTACATACAACCTTTCAGAAAGGTGCTCTATCACATTCCCTACTTCCTGTTCCTTACTGTTGAAATAGCTTTCTTAAATCCATTTATTAATTGTTGAATATTCTATAAAAGCAAACTTTAATTTAAAATGCCTATTATTGATTGTTATAAATAGAAGATAACTTTACATATTTCCACACACCCCCTCTAAAAAACCATCAGTGTTATTCAGTCTAGTTAGACAGTGTTATCTACCAAAAACTCTGAGCCTAAGGCCTTTTCTTTGTTCCACAGAGAGATTGGAAAGTATTAAAGAGATGTTAAAGACATATAGCTGCAGAATTTTTCTCTTTGATGTAACAAGAAGCATTGAAAGACTAGAAAGGGGAGCTTTTTGCATGCTGGGTGTTTCAAATATTATTACCAACTAAAATTAATCTTGCAATTGAAACTTTGGAAAACACTGTGCTATCCAGCTCACGCTGCTTGTCACTTGAGGCCTGCAGTAAATTACTGACAGAGTTAAGGTTATAAATCTGAGAGATGTATGTCTACTTTAATTAATTGCTTCAGAGGGAAATTTTTGGTAATTCCTTGAAGACGATGCTTCCTTGATGCATATATGGTTTCCCCAAGTAACAAGTGGTCATGAGTGACAAGTGACACACAAGTTTGTTTTGCTATCATAAAAAAAAGGGTGCCTTCTTATCAAAATGAGACCTGAGAGTTCCAAATTCAGTGTGAAATCTTTCTTTGTGCCAGGCACACATTTGGAAACAACCTCTCTATTCTGCTAAGAACTCAATGTTTATCCTGGTACATTTTCCACAGTGACAAGTAACGTACAAGGGCAGAAAAAAACATCACCACAGCCTTGCAAAAGCTTTATAATAACATTGTATTGCTTTGAACCATTCAGTCAATTGTAGACATGGTTTAAATGTACAGAAAAACTAAATGCAGTACCATGGGAAGAAATGAAAAGTATTTTGCCACCTAACTTCAGCATAAAGATTTTGAGAGCATATTGTTTAAGGGAAAAAAATTTTACTCCGTGGATTTTTACATTTCTTGTTGGGCTATAATAATTTCTCTTTAAAGATTCAGAAACCCAGCATTTCATTCAACAAAACATGTTTTATGGTAATTAAAAATGGCCAAGAAATCGTGAATTCTTTATGATCTTTATGGAGAGAAATCAATACCTGTATCTATTTCTATAAAACTCCAGGGTTTTGCTGGTGAATATTAGAATCCAGAAAGGTAGGCTTTTATGTTGTGTTTCCTATAATAATGAACAATCTAGGGTCAAATAGAAGTCTCAAGCCGAGTACATAATAAAAGAGTAACTATGAACAATTGAAAAATAAATGCAGAATCAGATATTTGTAATGCTGCTTAAATCAAGGCTAATCTTTATTCAACATTTTTTATTCACATGTAAGACTCCCATTGTGTGGTGTCTTAGCAGTGGATATATTACTGAGGTTCCAAAATCTCAGTATTAATGCAAAGAATTATGGTTTTATAACTCAGTGGGGAAAGGCACATACGCACAGAGACACAGACAAACATACCCCAATAATTGCTATTTCTAGCAGCATTTATTGTAACGGGGGCCCTTAAGGAATCTTGGTTTTAGTGCAATTCAAAATTTTTGAAATACATTATGGAGGAGTGCAGACTGGTACATATACTCTTGCCTGAGAACAAATGACATGGATAGCTTTAAACCGTGCTAAGATTTCTTACCGCCTGACTCTAGTGGATACCATTCAGATGGACCACAATCATAATTCTAATCATCATTACAAAAAAATCCAAAAGTATATCTAATCATATTAGATTTTGTGTCCAATAAACTTACAACATAATAGTCTATCTGCAGCACTGACTGATATCACAAAGGAATGAATTTTATTGCTACTGACTCCTAATGTGTTTTTCAGCAGATTTTTCTGAGTGGAAGAGGTAAGGTTCAGGGAATCGAGTGTTCCTGGAGCGCTTCCCATCATTTATTTATTTGAATATTAAGTTCAGTTTTAAACTTCTGTTCTTCCTCAAACTATTTCTTACTTGAATGTAAGAGTTGTACCATGTGCTCAGTTGCTCAGTCATGTCTGACTGCAACCATATGAACTGTAGCCCACCAAGCTCCTCTGTCCATGGGATTCTCCAAGCAAGAAAACTGGAGTGGGTTGCCATTTCCTTCTCCAAGGAATCGCACCATAGCGATGATGAAAGTATTTTCAGAATTCCACTTGTGATTACTTGTGCATACCAATCGGCCACCTAACCCGGAGTTTTATAGGAAGTCAGGAGGGTGTGTAAAACATGCACGTACAAGCAATGTCAAAAATAGACTGAAATAATAAAAATTTCATACTGCATTCATAAATTTTTTTAAAAAAAATCTTACCGAGAGCTGTGTGATTAAAGGTTATATTCTCTCCTGGGTAGTTGTCTTTACTGGCCATGACCAGTAAACTAGCAGTCAGTAATATTAAGCATAGATGGAGGTAAGATTCAGGAATTTTTTTTTTTCCTAATTGTTGCGCTAAGTCTAATAGAGACTTATTGATACCTTAGTGCCTTAGAATCTATTCACAGGGCTGGAATGTGTTCTGAAGTCCTCTAGGAGAAAGGGCTTCAAAACACACTTTCCCTGTTTGTGTACTTCTTTTCTTACTAGCCAGTAGGAAGTAGAATTGACAAATCTGTGCTCTTTGATCATTGGCATGTCCAAGGTCCCTGTGCATGCTGGTCCCTGCTGACTCAGGAGAAAGGAAATCACAGAAGGTGGTGTCTTGGGCGGACCTTTCGTGCTCAGCTGTGTGCTGAACACAGCTCCTGGCCTGCCATCATTTGCGGACTACCTTTTGACCACTTTTTCACTGGAAAGGAGGCCTTCCTGTTTAGCAGGGAGCTTGAAGCAACTCACAAATCTGAGGGAAGGGCACCCCAAACTTTCCTTGAATGGTTGTAGTTGACATTCACAGGTGTTGTTAGGAAAACCTGCATGAGAGCATTCACGGTGTGCTCTGTTTCAAGGCAGTGTCGAACCCTGAAAAGCTCACGTGGATAGCACGTTGGGCCCCCTAAAACCATCTGCCACAGTGGGAATAGAGCACAGCCGCAGTCACAATAATGAAATGCTTGGCGGATTTCTCTCTCAGCTTCCTAATTATGAAGCTTATATTTTACAACCATTTGAAGTCTCTTTTTAAAGAATCATTATTTCTCTCAGCAGGAAAGCCTGCCATGTGGGCAGTTTACATAGTCACAGGAGGTGAGGTATTAGTTTTATCTTATTTTAAAGTTAGATATCATTTAGGTCTAGCTTTATTGGCAGGCTTTGGTCCAAAATGTGATAAAAGAAATGCACCAAAATCCCCTCCCTCAAAATACCTCTTCTGATTAGCCTTTGAAAGTGAGTGTTAGTCACTCAGTCCTTGAGACTCCATGGGCTGTAGCCTGCCAGACTCCTCTGTCCATGGGATTCTCCAGGCAAAAATACTGGAGTGGGTAGTCATTCCCTTTTCCAGGATATCTTCCCAACCTAGGGATTATACCTGGCTCCGGCACTGCAGGCAGATTCTTTACTATCTGAGCCACCAGGGAAGCCCCATCAGCCTTTGAAATCCACAATTTGAGGTTGTCTTGTATTTCTCAAAGATATGTGGACCTTCATGATTCATTTGTTAAAATAAAAAGGTACCATAAATTGATAAACAGTAAGTTTATGTCTTAGCTCAGTTCAAAAAACATATGCTAAGCACTCTGTCAGCTACAAATTGGCGCTTGCCAAGAGCATTTGCAATCTGCCTCTGCAGAGATTGAACCCTATCCTGCTGCAACTGGTTGACCTTCAACTCCCTGAAGGGAGTTCAGGCGGAGGCACTCTGTGCTCCAGGGAAACTGGTGGAACAGGACTTTCAGTTCAGTTCAGTTCAGTTCAGTTGCTCAGTTGTGTCCAACTCTTTGCAACCCCATGGACTGTAGCATGCCAGGCTTCCCTGTCCATCACCAACTCCCGGAGTTTACTCAAACTCATTTCCATTGAGTCAGTGACGCCATCCAACCATCTCATCCTCTGTCATCCCCTTCTCATCCCACCTTCAATCTTTCCCAGCATCAGAGTCTTTTCAAGTGAGTCACTTCTTCACATCAAGTGGCCAAAGTATTGGAATTTCAGTTTCAGCATCAGTTCTTCCAATGAATATTCAGGACTGATTTCCTTTAGGATGGGCTGGTTGGATCTCCTTGCAGTCCAAGGGACTCTCAAGAATTTTCTCCAACACCACAGTTCAAAAGCATCAATTCTTCGACGCTCAGCTTTCTTTATAGTCCAACTCTCACATCCATACATGACTACTGGAAACTCAGATGGTAAAGCATCTGCCTGCAATGTGGGAGACCCGGGTTCAATTCCTGGGTCAGGAAGATCCCCTGGAGAAGGAAATGGCAATCCACTCCAGCACTCTTGCCTGGAAAATCCCATGGATGGAGGAGCATGGTAGGCTACAGTCCATGGAGTTGCGAAGAGTCAGACACAACTGAGCGACTTCACTTTGACTAGATGGACCTTTGTTGACAAAGTAATGGCTCTGCTTTTTAATATGCTGTCTAGGTTGATCATAACTTTCCTTCCAAGGAGCAAACATCTTTTAATGTCATGGCTGCAGTCACTATCTGCACTGATTTTTGAGCCCCCCCAAATAAAATCTGTCACTATTTCCATTGTTTCCCTATATATTCATCATGAAGTGATGGGACTGGATGCCATGATCTTAATTTTCTGGATATTGAAAATAAGCCAACTTTTTCACTCTTCTCTTTCACTTCTCTTTCATCAAAAGACTCTTTAGTTCTTCTTCACTTTCTGCCATAAGGGTAGAAATTTTAAGGAAATGATTTCATTATCCCAATCCTTGCATCTCCTCATATCTAGAAAAACAGTAAATCCATGGTGAATAGCAGAAAACCTTTTGTGAAATAAGCATGTGATTGCACTGAACTCCCCCCTCACTAAAATCCTATATATTGATCTCCCCACTACCTCTTTGGAGCATTTCCTCAGAACCATCTGAGGTACTGTGTCTCCAGGGCTGCAGTCCTCATTTTGCCCCAAATAAAACTTAATTCACAACTCTCACATTGTGCATCTTTTTTAGTCAACAATATCAGAAACTCTGCTGGGCCTAGGTATCAATGGTGGGTATGAATTTACTTCCCTTTTAAGGAGCTGACATGATGTTTATGTTGGATCTTGGGACTAAGTCAGGAACTAGATCCGAACTCTAACACAGAGAAAATGGGCTTTACCTCCCTTGCAATTTCAGCAAGAAATAGACTCTGCTCCATTTGGTTAATCTGTGCACTTGACAGCCACTTGTCATATGTCATTGATTCCTAATATGCTTTGTGTACAACCAGCAATAAGCTTAAGCATACAAAGAATAAGGGGATGAGAAAAAAATTGCAGCTCTCTAGAATGATGCAGCAGTTGTTCACTGTTTATAGGGCTGATGGGAACAGAGAAAATAGCTTGTGTTTAAGGATGACCCCACTCTCAAGCCATATTGCCAGATACCATAAACAGATATAAATTGTCAGAGCACCAAAAGTACACAGTGACCCTGTGTTTAACTAAGCACAGCATTCACTAAGGTAGTTAACCTTTGACTGGAGCAGTAAATTAATGCAGAGCTCCAAAAGACACTCCTATGCAAAAATCACTCCAGAAACACTGATGCATAGTAATAAACAGTAACTTGACCTCCAAAGCTTACGGCCAGTGAGGTATCGTGTAGTGTTGTACTAGGGAGGAGCATATGTTCATTAGGAAGGATATTGAGCACTAGACATCTTACAGGTTATGGTTAAATTCTGCCACAGCCGAAGAACGGCAACTTGTGTTATAAAGACAACAATGTCAGGTGTTCTAACCTATTTTAGTAACACCCTTTTATTACTGAAAGTGCCTCCGGTAAATGCCCAAATTACCTATTTGCACTAAATAAAATGTCACTTTGTGAATAAATTAGGCATTTTATGCTACCTTCTGTACGTCTAATGACATCCGTTGTAATATAATGTTTGCTTGTCTCTAGAGGCTGGCTTGAGAAATCAGCTTGCACCTGTGGCTTTTGGGAGATATTAAGTAGAGATTTGTTTCACTCACTTCCCCTGGCAGATTGTCACTGCTATTCAAGGAAAGACTCGAAAAATATTGCTAGCGCATTTCTCAATACACCTCTAGATTTTAAAGCTTCAAATTTACATGGACCTTTTGACATGTCGTGGTCCCTGTCCAGTGGGAGTTACTAGCAGCTTGTAGTTCATACTGTTCCCCTTGATTCTGCCTGTGAACAACTAGAATCAGACTAATTCTGTGTGCTTGGCATAAGTGTAAGTAACTTGATTTTTTTTTTTTTTTCCAGAATGGTCTGACTTTGCATTTATCGGGTATTTTCTCAATTCTTGAAACAACTCAATTTCCACTTTCCTTTTCTATGTGCTTTGATTCCAAACAAATACTACAAATTTAGTATGACCCCCAGAGGGGGAGGTTGTATCTGTAGTGCCTACTGATCCAAATAAGTCTTCCAAGTGCAAAACTTATCCAAATTTCATGTCACTGTGAAAGTACTGTGAGAGTGTTATTATTCAGTCACATCCAGCTCTTTGCAACCCCACAGACAATAGCTCGCCAGGCCCCTCTGTTCAAGGCATTATCCAGGCAAGAATACTGGCGTGGGTAGCCATTCCCTTCACCAGGGGATCTTCCTGACCTTGGGACCTAACTTGGGCTTCCTGCCCTGCAGCCAGATTCTTTTACCAAGTGAGCCAGCAGGAAGGTCCCTATGTTGACACCCAAAAACGTCCCTTCTGGTGGCTTTCTTGCCTCTACACATCCCAAAGCACCAAAGTTGTGAGCTGATTTTCTGAAAAATGGTTCCTTTAAAATATAGCCCAGTTAAAACTGTTACAGCAACATATAAGGTATAAAGTATGCATATTTAGCATTTCTTATCCTTCTCTTTTGTTTGATTTGATAAGAACAAGTGAAGACCCAGGCAAATGATAGCCTAATGACTCTTATCACCTAAACGAAAGACAAATTTTGAAAATGGTTGTTCTCTGGCATACTCAACTACAAGAATTAGGAATAATTCTAAGAATTGCTAACATAAATTTTCAGCATGTGCCTGTTTACCATGTGACTGTGTTTATTCAAGGCATTTTACACAAATTATCTCTGAGTATTTATAACAACTCAAAGAGATAATGGTATTATCCTAACTTTTCAAAAGAAGAAAAAAATATAATAAGCCAAACCAAAATTAGGCTAGTCCTCTTGTTAAATGATATTATTTGTGTTATAGATTTTCCTTTAAATTGAAGGACTTTACAATATGTTGCATAAACAGTAAAGTCAGAGAAATTTCCTCTGAATAACCTCTTTACCACTAACTCTTTAATTGGCTTTATGTATTAGTCAAGATTTTTTCTTTTTCCTGCCGTCAGTTGAAGAACAGCACAGATTTATATACACATACATATTTGCAGGAACAAAAAAAGTTATATAAATAAAATTTCCAGAATAATGTAGTTTTCAGGCATGGTTAGCTTTAAGATTTTGACAATGTCACCAAATCCAATCTTTACCTCCATTCTCAGTCTCTTTTCCCTATTGACTTTATTCTTGGGCTCCGCTTGGTGATGTGATGGAGGCTAGCAGTTCCAGTGCTACATGCTTCCTGGTTCAAGCTCAGTGGGAAAGCAAGCTTTCTCAGCCTAATAGTTTTCAAACAAAAGTTTTAAGCCTGAGAAATGCATTCCTGTGCCAATGACTGAGGCCAGAGGAATGAAGTGCATTGACTGGGCAGCTTAATCTGGGCCACATGCTCTCTCCTGGAGCTCCATCTTCAGCACATGAGAGTGGATGACCAGTGGGGAAAGATTAAAATTGAAATACCCTTATGGGGAAAATGGCATAGAGAAATTGATTCTGAAAATCAAAACAGCAGATGCTTGGATAAGTCTCTTCATTTTTATAGTCATCATTTTTTCATCTGTAAAATGGAGAAATAATACCTGCTTTATAGAGTCATGAAAATACTTATTTATGAAATACAAGGTATAGCACTTAGTTATTTAGCTTTTGTCCTTGTCTTTTTTTTTTTTTTTTTCATTTTGTCTTCTGATGTCTCCTCTTATTCTTCACTTTTATTTATTTTTTAACTTTTCATTTTCTTTTATCATCATCATCACCAGCATCACCATTATCTTCATAAATTATTTACTACTGAATTTAGCCCATGGTAATAACTCTCCATAGATGTCTCTTCCAAAAGGAATTAAGTAAGGCAAACTTGATGCTAAGAAAAAAGAAAGATAGTGCTAAGTCGTGTCTGACTCTTGCAATTCCTTGAACTGTAGTCTGTCAGGCTCCTTTGTCCATGGGATTCTCCAGGCAAGAATACTGGAATGGGTTACCATTTCTTTCTCCAGAACTTGATTTTAGCTCATGTGTATTCCTAGAAGTCAACCGTCTCAGAAGAAGCAGCCTGAATCCCAGGTGAAAATCGTTTTTAGTCTGTTTTCAGATTGCCTGAACAACACTACACATATTACTGCTGGATTTGGGGTTTATGTGGTTCTCTGTGAAATCCAGGTTCTGGCGTTAATGGCTATTTTCTTCTACTGTCGAGGCTCCCTGTCTTTGAGCAGCAACCAGTGTAAAAATACTCCAATGCCCCCTTTAAGCTGTCTCAGAAAAAAGTGAACCCCAACAGAGCACACACATCTCTCTTAAGATTTCCTTGCATATTATCATGAAAATTATATATTTTGTGATTCATAACAAAATTAGAGAAGACAATCATGTTCCCTGGTTTTATCTCTGATTGGATACATCATAAAAGCCCTGCTTTATTACCCTTCCTCAAATGATATGATTGGATTATAAATGCTAAAATTCACGACTTCATCATTGCAAAATAGCAACCTGATTAGTAAAAATGTACTTAAACCCTGTCACCACCTTTCCTAAACATTACATTTCAGCATACCATTCAGTTCAAACAGACAAGAGTATAGTGAGCTCCTGCCTAACTTTCCTTAATTTTCAAAATAAAATTTGGATATGGATGTGTTGGTCCAGGATGGATCAGTCGCATATCCTAGGACAAATGAAAACAGTCTCATAGAAGTGGAAAAACTTACATTTCGTTAATTCTTTCTTCCATGATAATCACAGGATGTGTCTAAAACACAACTCTAAAACAAACAAACAAAAAAAAAAACGGGGTTCTGGGGACTGGACAAAGAGAACAATGCTCCGTAACTACTCCCATACAAATGGATCAGGTAAGCTAAAATATGTATGTATAGTTTCAGGTTTATTGAAGTACAATTGGCAAATAATATTGTAAGGTATTTAAAGTGTGCATTGTGATTTGATAAACACACACATTGTAGAAGGATCTCACTCGTCTACTTAGCATATCCATAATTTCTCTTCTTCTCTATCCCTTTCTCTCCCTCTCTCTCTCCTCTCCCTCTCTCTCTCTCAAACACACACACAGATACACACACACAGAGTTTGCTTATATAGGCTTGGTTGGCAGCTGCATTCAACCTAAAGCAAAGTTTGTATAAATCAGTATCTTCATGAAATTAAAAATGTTAGAATACTTAACTAATAAGAAGTAAAAAAAAAAAAAAAAACTATTGGATGCACTTGTAAGACTTTGTTGCAATAATCTTATAATGATAGCCAGACCTTCACTAGGGAATTAGCTAAATGTTCATTTGGTAATGACTTCCAGTTTGAGGAGTAAAACTTTCAGGATGTTGTGATTTCTATCCTTTCACTGATAGATATACTAGCTGTCCTTATAATTGGTTTATCCTAATTGATAGTTTCCTCCAAAACCATGAAGTCACGGGCAATATCACCCAAAATCCTTCCAAGAATTGTTGGAAAGTCTAATTGAGAAATGTCTGTGAGGTGCACTGGGAAAGGAAGTGCTCTCCAGTGGCAGATAGACATGACTATTACACGAATTAGTCTTTACAAAAATTTCTAATCACCACCTGAAGAAGATGAAGAGATGACAGGAAAAAATTCTGGTAAATTAGAAAACATAAAATTTGTCCAAAATTTTCAAATATATTTTACTTTTAATTGGAGGAAAATGTTTTTCCTTCTTTTTATATTGGTTACCACTGAGGGTCTAATAATTTAAATGAGTTTTTAGAACAAAAGGAAAGAACATTAAAATTAGGGGTTTGGACTTCATTCATTCTACGCTTGTACAATTCTAAATTGCCTCTAATTTCCTTCTTTACACATGCAGGGTAAGAATGGTTGTTTTTCACAGACCTTGATTTTTCACTAATTAGTTGCCAGAATTAAGTTTGCAATTACCCAATTGAAATATTTTAAGAAATTGTGTCATGTATCAGAAACATAATTGAAATGCATAATTGAAGAGAAACTTGGACCCTGTCTAATATATTGTAATAATTTAGGTCTTTGTTGTAAGTGAGAGAGGTCTGACTCAAACTGACTTAAGTGAAAGTATAGATTATTGTAAGGATACTTCAGGTCACTCATGAGACCCAAGAACAAGAACAAGAATGTGACTGGGCCTATTCAAGAAACTCAAACATCCTTAAAACATGCTTTCCATATGTTGTCTCTTCTTTCCAATGATCAAGGTCAGTCTTCTCTTTCTCCCTCTAAAGAGGTTTTCTATGCTTCCTGGGTCCTTCTGGGGGGGAATTTATTTACCAAAAATTACCTGTCATATTTTTGATTCTCCAAAAGAAGGTGACAGACATTCTGTGTTTCAATTCCAGAATTCCTAGGGAGGAATTCATGATTTAGCTCAGGTTAGGTGCCTAAATTTAACTGGTTAAATAATGGGGATCCCACAACCACTAACCTACAACTAACTAACCTAGTTCTTAAAATAACCATGTGAATGGAATGAAAGTTGAAGAGCAGTGTCCAGACTAAAATGCTCAGTAGACAATTCTGTAAGGACCTACTATGTACATTTGCATGCCTGTATTTCTTAAACATTCCACAACTTGCTTTTCTAAATGTAGACTAAGGAATCAAATCATATAATAAAATTATATAGTAAATCTTATAAAAATAACTTGATCTAACTTAAACCCCTGATATGAGTGACAGTTTATAATAAATAAATAATAAATAAATTTATTAATAACCAACTACATAAAACATTATCACCAAACAAGAGCAACTCGAAAGAAAACTCGAGACTATTCATGTATAATATTCTCCTCAGCTGAAGGATATACTAAATATCGAATCTATGGAATCCCTTGTACTAAGAACTGAGAAGACAATGATGAGCAAGAATCGTCTAGGGGCATGAGTGGTGCAATAATAGATAACATATAGTCATGCAGAAAATGCAGTGATGGAAACATCTATAGGTATTTATGGAACACTAAAGAGGAACAAAGATCCTGTTAGGAGCCATCATGAATGTCTTCTCAAAGGAGTCAACCCCTAAACTCCATCTACATAGAGAAGTAAAAGTTATCCAGATGAAGAAGTGGAAAAGGAGCAGGAGAGGTCACCAGAGGTCGGATGATGGAGGAGCTTAAAACCCAGCTAAAAAACTTGAATTTTTCAGAAGAAAAAAAGAACGCAGGAGTGGCATGATCCTATTTGCTCAGAACTAGATCTGAGTTACAGGTCCTATAAACATAGTCCCAGAGAGTTGGTTTCTAAGTAACTTCTCGGGTTATCAAGTAATTGAGTAATCTAGGCCAAAAAAAAAAAAAAAGAAAAGAAAAGTGTAGTCTAGTGCATAAGGTCCTCTTCTAATTATGCAACACCCAGTCCCACAACCACAAATTTCTGCAGTGTGGAAAAAAATCTGTTGGTTGCAAGAATAATTATGTTCAACAAAAACAATAAAAATCAACAAAATTAACTCTTTGAACACATATTTTTCTTTATTCCAAGAATGCACAACATTTTGACCACATTCCCTTCCTTCATAGTGTTCACCCCGGCCAGACCCAGGCTTTCAATTATAGTCAGGCTAAATTGCCTGCCTTTACTCATCACGCAGTCATTTGAATTTGCTCATGGGAATTTTCATGCCCTGGACTGACTCTCTCTTCCTATCTGCCAGAATCTATGGTTCTCATTATTAAAAACTCAGTCTGATGCCTTCCTCCTGGGGCTGCTCATTACATTAGATAGGGGATGCGTAGGACTCTTGTTCTGTCAGTCCCAACCACCTCTTCTATAGTGTTCATGATATGTGAATGCCTTTTTGTTCCTAAAATTGGTGTGTGTGCTTTCTTCCCAAAATACCCAAAGCTAAAGCTTCAAAGCAGTGTTACATGTCCCCTCAAAAATGTTGATTAAGTTGAATGATAGTAACTTTAATCACAGGTACAGCAAATAAGCATAGTCTGCTTTTATATGTGCATGTTTTCTATGAGTTGCAGAAACAGTCCACACATGAAAAATGTCACTTTTAATGCCACCATGTAAAATAGAGATTGTGTTTACAACCTGAGGAAGCTCATCATTTCCCAATAATAAATTGTATCGGCTTTAAGCTGCAGCAAGTCATGAGAAATCAGTTCATAAAGTCAAAGCATAATAATTTAATGCAAATCTATCTAAGAGTTTTAAAATATCTGGAAGTATCAATTATCTGTTACTTGTCCTCAGTGGGTGATTTGCTTTATGTAACAGGTGGGCAAGAAGAAAGAACTTAAATGTTAAGTTAAAAAAAGTGTTATTGTTCTATTTTTCACGTCTATTTTTTCTAAACTCTAGACAGGATTTCTTTTCATATATTCTATATTAGTGCTGTGGCTCTCTCAATAATGAGGGACATCTATTTACTAAAAAAATGCAACTGTCATTTAGCAAATATATGCTTGTTAAATTATAGGTCTATAATTATTGAATGGGACTTCCCTGGTGGCTCAGTGGTAAAGAATATGCCTGGCAATGCAAGAAACGCAGGTTTGATCTCTGGGTCAGGAAGACCCCTGGAGAAGAAAATGGCAACCCAGTCCAGTATTCTTGCCTGGGAAATCCCACGGACAGAGGAACCCAATGGGCTGTAGTCCTGGGGTCACAAAGAGTAGGACACAACTGAGCAACTAAACAACAAAAAATCATTTAATTATTTCTTATATTCTAGATATAACTGTAAACTTTCTATTTATTTCTTATATTCTAATAGGTCCATATAGATTATTATTTATTCACTTATTGGTTTTGGGAATATCTCCAGGACTCCTGCTCTAGGTTTTGTGTGTGTGTGTGCATGCGCACACGTGTGTGTGTGTGTGTGTGTGTGTGTGCGCGCACGTGCACACTTTATCCTTGTAGGGTCTTCTAGTAGGCAGTTTTTAAACTCCTCCTGAACCTATTTCACCTTCTCCAGACTTAGCTTTCCCTAATACTATCTTCACAATCCCACTCATGCTTTGTTCTCTTCTCCTCTTTCCAATCCTACATGTTGTCAACTGAAAAAATAAAAAAAATAAACACATTCACACACACAATGTGAGAGCTGTAAGTTCAGTTTTACTTAAGAACTTACTGAGGACTATGGCCTGGGAGATGGCCTTTCAGATAGCTCTGAGGAACTGCTCCAAAAAGGAAGCTGCTCCAAAAAGGTGGGATGGGGGAGGTCAGGATGTGTGTGTTATTGGTGAAAGGAGTATGTGCAGGCAAGCATTAAGTCTTGGTAGAAGGTTGCTGCTAGTCAGATATCCTAGTTACTGGTTTTAAAGCTTGTCTAAGTATGGGAAAATGCAAAAATTTGGGTTCATAAAATGTTCTCTCCTGAAAATACCTTAACTGTCTGAAGGCCGTTCTGCTAGTTTTTCGGAGTACAGAAGGCCTCATTCCTGATCACCACCCTGAACTCCTTTCAGGGTATATTGCAGATCAGTGACTGCAGTGGTTAGTGACTTAATTCTTGTGGAACTAAATGGAAATTACATTTTTTTAGGTGTATATATG
Organism: Cephalophus harveyi; assembly: GCA_006410635.1. Taxonomy (NCBI): domain Eukaryota; kingdom Metazoa; phylum Chordata; class Mammalia; order Artiodactyla; family Bovidae; genus Cephalophus; species Cephalophus harveyi. Next base: position 307,853 of record SJYT01002026.1, on the reverse strand, counting down.
CTTATATTTGGGTTTTCCTGGTGGCTCAGCGGTAAATAATGCATGTGCAATGCAGGAGCCACAGGAGACTCAGATTCGATCCCTAGGTCAGGAAGATCCCCTGGGGAGGAGGGCACGGCAACCCTCTCTAGTTCTTGCCTGGAGAATCCATGGACAGAAGAGCCTGGTGGTCTACAGTCCATAGAGTCATAAAGAGTCAGACCTGACTGTAGCAACTTAGCATGCATGCATGCTAAGTTATGTTTACTATACAATTGATGCTTTATTCTAATCATTTAACATATTTGCAATTTAGTAAGAATCTCCTGGATGTTCAGTTTCATCCTTAAGGCTTGGTTGTTTGAAAGACATTGAGGTGCAATGGAAGAAACACTAGAGGGAGAGGAAAGAGACACATTCCTTGTGTGCATATTTGGTGTGAGATTTAGAAACCTTTCACACAGCTTAAAGGTCATTGCTTTTACCATTTTGTAAAATGTGATTGTGTTTTGAAACAATATTGAAATCACAATCTCAGGAAATTCATTGTTTATAACACCTACAAGTTAGATGACCTGACGTCAGGCATTCATCCTCTCTAGGGTTGTTTCTCCCTTTAGACTAGATCAGTGGTTTTGCAAATGCATTTCTTTCTTTGTTTTAATGGGCTTTATTTTTAGAGAAATTTAGGTGTATAGCAAAGTTGAGTGTAAGGCACAGAGATATCTCATGTACTGACTGCTCCCTCACGTGTGTGGCCTCTCCTATTATCAGTATCCCCAACCAGAGTACATACGTTGTTACAATGATGAATCTACATTGACACATCATTATCACCCAAAGCCCATAGCTTACACAAGGGTTCACTCTTGGTGTTGTAGATTCTATGGAGTTGGACTAATGTATAATGACATGTATCTACCATTTTAGTATCCTACAAAGTCATTTCATTGCCCTAAAAATCCTATGAGAATTATGTTTCTTATCTTTGCTTCTTTTTACTCTGTGTGGTTGTTTTATTGAGTTGTTTTTTGAGCAAAAGTAGCACTCTCCCTTTGTTTTAGTTTGAATTTTTTTCTCTCCAATCTGAATGTTTAAGGCAAAACATAAGAAAATGACTTTAATGAATGAAGAAGTTGAATGCTGAAAATCCTGCCTCCTGGAATCTACCCTATCATATCACCTCAAACACTTTCGTCATGCTGTGAGCTCACAGAAGGAGTCTGAAAATGACTGCTGACTATGCGATTTCCATTCATGAAGCATAGCATGAAATGAAAATGGAGTGGGCAAAGAAAGTGGTCACTTCTTCAAAATGGTGCGTCTTTAATACATTCTCATGGTGGCTGTTAAAATGATGATAGGAAATCATTCACGTTAGCAGAGTATAAACCAGTATCGGACTGCTCAGTAGACCATCAGATTCATACATAGGGTAGTCATATGTTGATACTATGTGTGTGCTGGCTCTTGCCCCACGGTCAACTAACAAGTGCCGCAACTCTTCACAGCCCATACTCTGGACCCGGTTTCCCGTAAAATCCCTCCCCAGTATTCTATCATTTGTTCCAGTCCAAACTTCCTTTGTTTCCAAAGCTGGAGGTTTTAAGTGAGATGTATATGCTATTTGGAGACTCGACTCTACCTACATGATCTGGACTTTTAAGTAACAGAAACTATATTTTTCCTGTTATAAAAATAAAAGCACTCCGAATACCAAATAAAGTCACGTAATAAAGAGTTACTAAGAGACATTCAATAGCAAAAAGTCCATATATATTTTAGTGTTCTCGTTTAGTAAACATAATACATGATTCCATCTTAAAACATTAACTTGGACTCCATGGCTTTTAGAAATTCAAATTAAGATCCTGAGTAACTTCTGTATTCCTTTCACAGATTTGATTAAAAAAAAAAATCCTTATGATAACAAGCATTTTGACAGTAATTAACCAAAGAAATACACATACAGAGAATTTATGAACATCCGGTGTGAATGTGTGATGTGTGGAATGGATAATGGCAAAGGTTCCATAACAGAATGTATAGTAATTCTCCTTTCAAGTTAGCTAACTGAATGTGAATACATATAGCATTTGAGGTTGGGATGGTTGTAGCAGATAAATCTACTTATATTTTCTGTACAAGCACAAACAAATTTTAAAATTAACAAACCCAGAAAAACAAGCCTTACTTTCAAGTCCCAGTGCAGGAGGTTCAACCCTGTCTTGCCTGTCAACCTTCATTGGCTGCTACCCCTTGCACTCAGATCTAGATTCAGTTTGGCTTTCAGATCATCAGTGAATGTGCCAAAATTATCTCCATATTTTCTTCACTTTGGTCAGAAGTTATCTCAATATAATTTTTCTCTTCCAAAATCCTATAATGCTAATAGTTAATATCATACAATTCATCCATGAATCTCAGAGTATCTTGAAAAGCTTACTAATCATTTAATATCTTACTCTCCTTCTCCCATAACCTATGATCAGAACAAATATATATACAGATAACCTCTTAGAAGGGTTCTGGAAAGGGCCACTGAGAGACAGTCATTCAGCGGGCCCGTCACAACTTTGCAAGGGTATTCAAAGGAAATGGAAATTGAAATGAAGATAAGGTCTCAGGAAACCAAATAAGGAATGTAGAAACAGTTGGCAGAAGCCATACTAAGAGAAGTATCTCATTTTAGATCATGTGCTTCTGTTCTGGCCCTGGAATCTCACAGAGTTAACTGTAAGACTTGAACATTGTGTTTAAGCATCTAATAAGAGTTCTGTTCATGGAAACTGCTATTACCCTGTTGCTATTACCAGTGTCCTTATTATATTTGTCATGGAATTGGTAACAATATTATTATCATTATTATTGTTATTATTTAATTGCTGACCACAAGACACTAATCCAGAGTGATTAATTGATTTACTTTCCAACCAGTGTCTTTTTGCCAGTGATTAGAATGAAAGTTGTAATTTTCTCAATGCAGAGTTTCTAAACCTTGAACTCTCCCTATCTCAGCAGCCCTGAGTTTTAAGTATTTTATTTCATTAATAAATATATTTGTGAGATTTCACTCAATAAAATATCCTCTTAAATCATATTTATAATATCTCCTTAAATAAATCATTTTAAAGTAGATTTATACGTGGGTCTTGGAGAAGGCAATGGCACCCAACTCCAGTACTCTTGCCTGGAAAATCCCATGGATGGAGGAGCCTGGTAGGCTGCAGACCATGGGGTCGCTAAGAGTTGGACACGACTGAGCGACTTCACTTTCACTTTTCACTTTCATACATTGGAGAAGGAAATGGCAACCCACTCCAGTGTTCTTGCCTAGAGAATCCCAGGGATGGGGGAGCTCGGTGGGCTGCCCTTTCTGGGGTCACACAGAGTCGGACACGACTGAAGCGACTTAGCAGCAGCAGCATACGTGGGTCTTTGCATATTTGTGTATGTTTTCATACATTTTTTGATTTAACAAAATAGAGGCAACTGGTACTTTATCTGGTGAGCTTGAATTATGATCCAAAAAGCGTATTTTTTTGCCTTATAAATGAAATAATTGGTCTTGCATTTGTGCTGTCTCCCCCCACTGAAATGAACAGCAACTGTGATAATTATCGAATGTCTATGTTTATATAAAACATCCCAAATATAGACATTTGCTACTATCAACATATATTCCGGCTTTTATAAATGCACTTGGCATGTTTAGCAATTATCACTGAAAGTATTTCCATGAACTTGAATGTAGATGTTTAAAACTCTATTTAACTAAGAAAATAAAAATACCATCTTGTCATTATTAACGTCTGGTAAATGTACTTGCAATTCAGTGAATTCAGAGTAAAGGTAGTTTTTGCCTAGAATACTTTATTGATTTTATCTTTGATTTTTATCCTGTTTAAATTCTGCCTTAGCCTATTTTGATCACAAAATATACTGGGTTTTATTTCATTTTTGTCATCTTCTTAACTGGAAAGCTCCAAATACCACTGAGTATCAATCACATGATCAGTAAATAGTTTTGTCTCCAGGCTGTCTGTACAACATGCTTCTTTTGTGCTGACTGACATACAAAAGGCTGGAAGCCAAAAGACTTTTTCTCCACGCCAAGTGATCCTGAAAGTAAATCTGACATTTATGATCACTTTCTTAACAAGCTGGAGGAGTTGATTATTATTCTGTTTGGTTGTCCTTATGAAATATGTGTGCCTCTAGAGCAGACGCCACATATATTTTTGTCACCCTGGCACCTCTGTTGTTTGCCAATAAAGTCGTACCTTAAATGTGTTAGTTGAATGAGTCTAGTATTTTACCCAGTTGAATAGGCCAAATCTGACTTACTAACATAGTAAAATCATACTATTCACATAAAAACTTTCATTTTTTAAATCATGTCGTATGTCTGTCTTACGCTCATTGGTATCTGATTTGCCAGCAGAGTAGCCAAGTTTCATTTCCCCATTTACTGGAGCCACTCTCTGAGGTCCTCATCATTAATTGATATTTATTGAGTTTCTGCTAGCTTGTGGCTTTGCTCTGGCCCCTCAGTTTAAAATGTTCCTCCTGAAATCTAAGAGTCTATCATTCACATTAAACAGATGCACAGAAGTTTCAAAAGCAGCATTGACAGGCCCCTAATTAATCAATAGCAAACGCAGCTGCCTGTCGAAGTGGGCTGGGTGCCCTCTCAGCCCTGACGGGAAGGCCCTGAGGAGCGCTGATTGTAAGATGTTCTGACTACGACTTATGCCGCTTAATAGCCATCATGTGAAATTTACGACCCTGTATCACACTTTAGGGAAGCTTCTGCAACTTGCCAGCTCACTTTGTTTGCAGTAGTCAAAGCCCTGGAGGCATCAGCATTTAACTGTGATTTGAAATTGCTGAAGTGGGCCGTTCCACCAGGCTGGGTGGCCTACACAGCAAGTCTAATAACAGAAGGCGTCTGTTTGGAGGAAATGGCTAGACATGCTGTATTCAGATTATCCTCTGTGAGAGACATTAAAGCTCAGGGAAACTGCTTTCCTCCCTCACCTCCGCTCCATGCCTTTTTCTGTCTGAGGACAGAGTGCCTGTATAACCTGTGCTGACCTTGGGCTCAATGTTTTTATTCATGGTTTGTTGAACCCTTGGTCAAGTTTCTGTCACTGTTATTAATCATTCAGATTCCAGTTGTCAAACACACAATTGGAATCCTTCTGCACAAAAGCCGAGTAAACAGGGTGCAGTTAGGAGGAAGAGAAAGAATGAAAACGGAGGATTAAGGCAAATGAAATGGATTAATCCTTGACATGATCATTTATACCAGGACTGTGAGCCCAACAGAAGAGCTGTTGTAGATTATGTGTATGATTAATCGCTGCTCTAGTTTCATGGGTGACAAAATGATTAATAAAGTTTAGGACAAAACCTATCCTTTGGGATCAGCACCTAAGTGGGCAAAATCAAAGCAAGGGCTTCGCATTCAGAGCTTGATTCTATTGCAGTGGAGGAAACTTCTAATTCAGATTTCTGAGGCCCTTGTTAGATGAGAGTGTCACCTCTACAATAGATCCGCCCTCCTTTTGCTTGTGAAATAGTAAGGGGCTGGGAACAGGAATCTCGTTTCTGAAAAGGCTTCCCAGCATGAGGTTTATTTGTGTTCACCTACCAAAAATACACATACTGCTAGCCAGGGAATTAAGCAATATTCCCTCTAGTCTTTTTTGCTTAAGTAAGCAACTGTGGATTTTTATCCAAAATAGAACATGAACACTAGACAAGGCCTGGGAGAACTGGTGGATGCATGAAGAGATTTAATCCATATAGCAACTTCATTTGGGTTCTCTAATCATGTTGTTCAGTCCAACTCTTTGCAACCTCATGGATATGATATCTGTCAGTTTGTAACACTCTTTAATATACTTCATATCCTTCAGCTCCTTAGGACAGAAGATAATGAACACTTCACTATGTACAAAAATCGCTTGGGACACTTGATAAATATGCAAATTTCAAAATTCCTCCCCCATAGACTCTATGTCAGCAAATGAGGAGAGGAAAAGGGGGCTTGATGAGGACACTGCAGGGAACAAGGAGGATTGTATCTCAGAGCACATCTCCTGGTGAAGCTGATTCAGGCAGATCACAAGGACGCTTCAAGAAATGTTGCTTTAAGATAGTATTTTTTTTTAAGTTGGTGAAGAAATTAAGGTTTAGAGAAACTAACTTAAGATCAGAAAACTAGAAAACTTTGATGTTTGAGCACCCTGTTACTTTCTTTCCACAATGACCACCTAATGTGGGAAGAGTCCCAACCTAGTCACAATAGACAGCCGTAGAAGAAGGTGGTTTTAGATACTTACTACAACTCAGTGCTTTCCAAACTTGGTTGCGTATTGAGATTACCTTGGGAACTTAAAAAACATGGATCTCTGTGTATCGGTCTTGAGCGTCACTTGAGTTTGGGAATTTAAAGATCCCCAACTGATTGAACATGTAAGTTTGGGAACCACTGGTATTAATCTTGAATTAAGATAATATTTCCCACATTTATTCATGCATATCATGTGAATTGAGCTTCAAGGAGTTTTAATATCCAGTTTTAATGTCCTTTCCATTTGTGCAGAGTGTACACTCAAGGCTTAGAAATGTACTGTCCATTATAGATCCATTAGTCACACATGGCTACTGAGCAGGTGAAATGTGACTAGTTCAAAATGCTGTAACTCCAAATGTCAACAACTTAATTTAAAAATTCAGTTTTGTTAAAACTTAGTATTTTTTTTTTCCTTTTTTTACTTTTTAAATGGGGCTACTTGAAATTTTTTAATTACATATGTGGCTGAATTTGTGGCTTCATATTGAATAGCACTGGATTAAAAGCTTTAAAAGTAGATAAGCACCAAGGTATCTCTAGATGCTGAAATTTTATGTGTTTTATTACATATTTTTAACAGTTCTGTGTGGTAAAGATGGCATTTTACAGATGAGAAAAACATAGCACATGACCCATCAGTTCACTTTCCAAGTTCATTGAAAATCGTTGGGTTACTTTTGTTTGTTTCATTTCTTCAGTTAAGTACTTCTTTTAGTGCCCAAGCACTATGGGAAAATGGACAAAACACACCCTTCTCTTGGTATGTTACTTTGACCCTTATATTTCCCACATGGTAAGGAACATGTAAACAAGGTAAATTATTCAAATACTCAATCTCTTTCTCACACACACACACACACAAACACATGCACACACATGTCTAAAGACTTCTCTGTCCGTTAGTCGTATAATAATATACACCTATAGAAAACTGTATTGCTCAAGGGAAGTTGGAAGTCATCTTGTCCAGATCTTATCCTGTGTCACTGCCCCACCCGCACCACTTTTCCTTCCTCTGGAATCCTTTCTGCAGACTAGCTTCAGGCTAGAATACCAATAGCAGTTGTAGATTAAAGTCTGCTCTTCTCCTGGAGGCAAGGAAAGGAGAGTTCTGGAATGCTACTCCCTCCATCTTCTCATTCAACTCCCGAGGGAACTCTGGGTTTCCTCAGAACCCAGTTTGAAAAAGACAGTAAGGTCCAGAGAAGGAAATTTCAGGAGCAATCCTTAGTTTTGCAGATTTTTTTTTTTTTGGTCTTCTGTCTGTTTGCACTAGGCCTTCACTGCTGTATGTGGCTTTCTCTAGTTGTGGCAAGAAGAGGTTCCTCTTGTTGCAGTGTCATTACCATGTATGAGCTTATTGCAGTGGTTTCTCATTGCCAAGCACGGGCTCTAGGGTGCATGGGCTTTAGTGTTTGTACCATGTGGGTTCAGTAGTTGTGACTTGAGGGCTCTAGAGCACATGCTTAGTAGTTGTGGTTCAGGGGCTTAGTTGCTCCCAGGCATGTGGGATCTTCTCAGACCAGGGATGGAACTTGTGTTCTTTGCATTGGCAGGCAGATTCCTATTCACTATGCCACCAGGGAAGTCCTTATCATCAGGTGCATTTCTAGAAATAACCCAAAGCTTGATTCAGAATTCAAAACCCAAACCTTCTTCATTCCGAGGAAAGAATCAAGAAAAGATCTCTCTTAGCTATGCAGCCCAAGAAGATAGGGTAAATAAATACCTTAGAAAGAAACCAATCAAAACAAGTCAAGCTAGCAATGCCTTTATCCAATTACTTCAAAATCTCACAATAATACAGTCTTGGTTCCCAGAATTAACTTTTACATTTTCAGGAAAGGCCAAAGGCTTTTTTATTTCGCATTTGAGACACATTTTCCTTTTGGAAATAAGTGGACCCTGGGCCACCCTCTTTTCTGGTCTTTACTACGGTTCCTTCTTTAGCAAAGTGAAGCAGCCGCACTGTTTTCATTCTATCCTTACACTCTTCAGATTTAGGGTGGTCACATCTGGTAAATACAGATGGTTATCACTCAAGGCATAGAGGAAGTGGAGACCCCCTTAGATTCTTGGTTCCTCTGTGTGGATGAACTGAGAGTCAGAGTTTCATGTTGTATCCTCATAAATTCTCTTCTTTGGGTGCAAATAAAGCTCAGCCTCCTAACCTTTTCAGAGAATTTATTCTCATTCTGCAGAAATCAATAATCAGGAGGAGCTCAGGATTTGGTTCTGAATGAGTATATGTCACTCTACTCTGCAGAAACCCCAATGTTTACATTTTTATCTGTTGATAATTTAATTAACAATTTAAGTGCAATGTTTGCCCTGTGAGTTCAATGGGAAAAACTCTGCAAATAAACAGCAGTTCCCTCTTGGACAATCACTCTGTAAATTAGCTTACTTTGTCAATAAAGTGCATGCCTATCAGACTCTTCAAAGCAGCAGGGGTAAGGATGTTCATTTACTTAAGCAGTAGGTTTTACCATTAGCGTTTGTGATTGGTGTTAATTAGAACTGTGTGTGCATGTCTCTCTGCCACAGAGCCCACATTTTCAAAATCCTAGTTACAATCAAGCTATTAATGAATTAAGTACCCATATTTGTTTGTGTTCTTTTTTAATCTAATTGAAACTTTTTGAACAATACCATCTTGATAAGCATTTGAGGACTTTCTCAGTTCTCTAATGGTTTCAATCATGCTTGACTTCTATTTTTAAAAGAGTCTAATATAAATATTATTTACCATATTCATTGAATTTTGGGGGTTAGATTGGGAAGCCTATGTATTTAAGACAGAAAAATTTTTAAACCTTTTTTTTTTCTTTTTTTCATTAAATGGGATCTGATAAAATAAATGTATTATTTTCCCAAAACCAAGCACTGAAGGCATGTGAATTGGATTTACTGTTATCCAAGATAATTGAGGGAGTGTTCTGAGGTGTCTAAGTGGATATTAAGGTTGTGTGAAAAAGTTATGTAATTAGAATAGTTATGTAGATAATTGAGTTGATGGAGGTGGAGACATGGAGCCCTGGACTTGGAGAGCCTTGCCATCCAATGTGGAAAAGAATACTTTTTTCTTTTGCCCTAAAATATTCAGACTGGCTAGATGACTTTTAAGCTCTTTATCTCACTTTGCCTCGGGAGATTTATAATCTAAATGTCTCTAAACATTTCTCAATCATCCTGAAACTGGACACCAAGCAAACCAGTGTAACTTAAAAGCCATTTTCAATAGTTGTAACGTTTAGAATGAGGAAAAGAAAAAGGGTTTATATATTACTCTATCAGGGAAAAAACTTTGAATGCTGCTTTTTTATCAGCAAGCCCATACTCCTCTGGAGAAGTTCAGAAACATTCCAACTTTCTGCTTTGTGTTTGTCTGTACCTTACAGAAAATTTTTGAATCTTAAAGTTTGTGTACCCCTTGAGAAATTCCTTACAGATCAGGTAGAGAACTCAGCTGTTTTTCTGAGAACTCAACTGCTGTTGTAGTTCATTTTCTGCTTAAATAATCACTACTCAACAGGGTGAACTATCTATTTCTTAGCTTCGTTTCTTAATCTCGGTGATTTGTTTTGTAGGTATCTTAGGATCAGTTGCTACCATGCTTCTGGGTTCTTACATCTTTATATGTATCGAGAGCAAAGGGCATCTTTTTAATAGTTAGAAAAGCCAAAGAAATCTACAGAAACACAGAAACAATTATACTTCAGTAACTATTTTTCTTTGTAATATTTGTGGCTATGGCTTTAGAAATGAGATTTGTCAGGTTAATAGATTCTAGCCTCATTAGCTCCTACTTCTTATGTACTCCTGAATTCATGCTCCTGATGATCTCTCATCTTTCTACCATAACCATGTGGTCCACCACAAAAGGATTTTTGTCATAAGTAGAAGAATAATCACCAGATGAAGACACTTTCAGTAATATGAAAGAAAAATCCAGAAATGTCCAAAATGCACAAGAATCTATTTCTCAGCTATGTGCTTTGACAGGAAGGGGGAAGAATGTTCCTACAAATTAACTAATACCTTTCCATTTGTGTATTCTTTGTCTGTGACAGTTCTATATTTAAGGAGGTTTTTTTTTTTTTTTCCTTAACTATATTGAAATCTGTGGATACTTGCAGGGAAAAAAGGAGAATGTTGCCTATCCCATACTTCATTTTCCTCTTTTCCTGGTTTTTAAATAATATTTTACTGCAAAGAAGAAATTACCCATAGAGGTACAATATAAACTCTTCTTAACTGGTAGAGAAATCAACACATTTCATGAATTAAATTTCTAATGAAAATGTTTTGTGTTTTAAGGAGATAGCCAGATCATATTTTTCTACTGTTAAATGCTTGGAATTTGCAGGCTATATCTGTTCTTTCTTAGAACAACAGCAACAAAAAGAAATTTTAAAAGTATTTTAAAAGAAAATCAGCTATATATATGACTCATACATATGTAATTTTATATGAGCAATTTTCATCACCCGAGAATAAATACTCTTGTAACTTACGACTGTACCTACATATGCAACAATTATCACTTGACTCAGTAATGGTTATGTGTGTTTACATGTTTTCTTTGCTTTTTGCTTTTTTAAAAGAAAATAAAATTCATAATGTGCAAGCTTTGAAACTTAAGTTTTTAGGAGCAGATATTTCTTGTGTTTGATAACCCAGGTGTAAAAATTAGAAGAAAAATATTCAAACTATATCTGAAATAGAAAAAAAATGGACCAAGCAAATGTTGTATCATTGTTTTTTGTTTTTAAGTGTCTTATTCTAAATGAGATTTAGGTCAGTTCCCCCACTGATAAGAATTAATCTACTGAATACATTTTTATTTCTTTCAAAACCATTAAGTCCACCTATTAAAATTATGATATCCTTTTCTTAAAGACCAGTCTTTTTTAAAACAATAAGTGTTTTCAAGGATGGCCTACTTTGGTGACATTAAAGGAGAAGTAATAAATTTATATAATACATTTTTTAAAGATTTCATGAAAAGAGAGAGGAAAAAAGAAACTCTTTAGGTCCACTGAGAATAGGTATACTTCTGTATAATATCAGAGATTTGCAGGTTTTTCCTGGCCTGAGGCATGGGAAAGATAAAGCATTGATTTGGTCTTAAAGGATTTTGTAAGCAAATGTATACAAAGTGTTTATAAAGGCTTTTGGAGTATATTGGGAAAACATACTGAATAGATGCTGCTAAATTTATAAACACAATCATTAATAGCAAGCAAACATAGCAATGTTTCTATTTATTGTAAATTATAAGTTCTATTTTTCATATTATAAAAAAAAGATATAAGCTTAGCCCCAATGACACTGCATAGATCTAAAGGTTGCTAATATAGCAAACATTAAGACATGTTCCTTCATCAGAATAAAGCTACGTCTGACTCAAGTGACCTTTGGAATAAGGCAAAACCTAGCTTCATTTTGAATTTTGCATTCACTGAATATGCAAATATTTCTTCCCTCTTTTTTTTGTTTTTTAAAAAATATTGGAATATAGTTGATTACAATGTGGTGTGAGTTTCTGCTGTACAGTAAAGTGAATCAGTTATACATATACATATATCCACTCTTTTTTAGATTCTTTTCCCATATAGGTCACTGAGTACTGAGTGGAGTTCCCTGTGCTATACTGCTGCTGCTAAGTCACTTCAGTCGTGTCCAACTCTGTGTGACCCCATAGACGGCAGCCCACCAGTAGGTCCTTATTAGTTATCTATTTTATATATGTATGTGATATATATATATATATATATAGTAGTGTGTAAATGTCAATCCCAATCTCCTGATTTATCCCTCCCTTCCTCTCTTCCTTGGTAACCGTAAGTTTTCTTTTTAACCTGTGCCTCTATCTCTGTTTTGTAAATAAGTCCATTTGTACCATTTATTTTAGATTCTACACATAAGTGATATTATATGATATTTGTCTTTGTCTGATTTACTTCACTCAGTATGAAAATATCTAGTTCCATCCATGTCACTGCAAATAGCGCTATTTCTTTGTTATGGCTGAGTAATATTCCTCTCTATATATGTATCACACCTTCTTTGTTCATTCCCATCATTTAAAATTTACATGGCTTCCATGTCTTAGCTATTGTAAAATAGTGCTGCAATGAACATTAGAGTGCTTGTATCTTTTTGAATTATGATTTTCTCTGGATATATGGCCAGGAGTGGAATTACTAGGTCACATGATAGCTCAATTTTTAGTTTTAAAAAAACCTCTATAATTTGTTCTCCATAATTTGTCATTCAGTTTTTAAATCATGTCTGACTCTTTGCAACGCCATGGACTGCAGTATTCCAGGCTTCCCTGTTCTTCACTATCTTCCAGAGTTTGTTCAAACATATGTCCATTGAGTTGGTAATGTTATCCAACCAACTCATCCTTTGTCTCCCCCTTCTCTTCCCATTCTCCATCATAGTTATATCAATTTGCATTCCCACCAATAGTGTAGGAGTGTTCCCTCTTAATTATATGTGTGTGCTTAGTCGCTCAGTCATGCTCGACTCTTTGCAACCCCATGGACTGCAACCCATCAGGTTCTTCTGTCCATAGGATTCTCCAGGCAAGAATACTGGAAAGGGTTGCCATTTCCTTTTCCAGGGGATCTTCCTGATCCAGGGATCAAACCCTGGTCTCCTGCACTGCAGGTGGATTCTTTACCATCTTATTTTTTAAACTGAAGCAGACACTCTCAGTTCCTTGTTCATATCCTCCCACCCCCATCTCCAATAGACCACTTGGGGGCATGTTGACTGAACTCCACCACTGATAGTACTGGAGACTATTAGCCTGAGTAGTCTGTACTCTGGAGCCCAATTCTGCCTATGCATAAGGCAGGCTGGAAGTGCCACGGTGTTAACCATGCCCTTGGGAGGCAATGCTCAATTAATGACTGAAGGGAATTGATTGATAAATACCTCACCTCTCTTGTCCCTCAAGAGAAAGATCTCTGAGGCATGTGCTCTGTGCAGTTTCCCAGAGCCCCCATGGGGATTAGGCTCCAGCTGTCCACAGAGGCTGCCAGTGTACACTTGATTGGCTTTCTCCCTCTCCTGTCTCTCCCCTTACTTCTCTATCAGTGTCCCTGAGGCCATTGCTCAGTAAACTACATAAAAATAAGTCTTGTTTTAGGACCTGCTTCTAGGAAAATCCAACATGAACCATGTGTATGTTTTGATCTGGTTATCTATTTATCTGGTTAAAAGTTCTATAAGATAGAGCATATAAAGTGATTCTCTTGGCTCCCTTGTCCCCAGCAGTATTGGCAAGAGATACTTGCCTTGCTCCGTGTGTTTAAGATAGCTTTGCATGTCTCAAAAACACAAAGAAATAAATTTATTGAAGAGAAAAGATATTTTTGGTCTCATGTTCTGGCATTTATAGCTGGCACAGAGCTGCTCATCACCCTTACGATCCCAGTTCAGGTCCCAGGAAAGTCTTCTTCAGGTCTCTTGCCTGATGTCTTAAAATAAAAGGCAGATAAGTTCCAGTGCTCTGAAGGCTGTGGGTCGTGTCACAGCCAACACTGAAGGCAGACACTGCTTCAGAGTATCATGAGACTGTGAGCAGGGAAGCACTTACATAAAAGAAAAGACAAATTAATTAACTTGTCAAGTCCTTTCTCTCAGCATACATGTAATAGATTCCTGAATGATGAAACAGTATTTCCCAGTAGCACTGAATATCCATTTCTTGTTCTCTTCCTGTTTCAATTTGTGGTCCTGAGGTATTCATGAATTAGCATGGTGTTCCCCACAGTGGCACATGGAAACTGAAGAATTTCAAAATTATTAAACAATATATACTCTTAAATTTATGTATATTGTACAAATCTATTTGAAGTGTAATAAAGTGTGATACAGATATTTTTACATTACCTGTTTGAGAGACAATGAATGTTAAAATAATTAAATTTTATTTTTACAAAACTATGCATTTGGGGTGGGGCACACGTCATGGCCAGAGAAGGCAATGGCACCCCACTCCAGTACTCTTGCCTCGAAAATCCCATGAACGGAGGAGCCTGGAAGGCTGCAGTCCATGGGGTCGCTGAGGGTCAGACAGGACTGAACGACTTCACTTTCACTTTTCACTTTCATGCATTGGAGAAGGAAATGGCAACCCACTCCAGTGTTCTTGCCTGGAGAAACCCAGGGACGGTGGAGCCTGGTGGGCTGCCGTCTATGGGGTCGCATGGAGTCGGACACGACTGAAGTGACTTAGTAGCAGCAGCAGCAGCAGCAGGTCTCAGCTGGTGGAGTATTAGTTCCCCAATCAGAGTCAAACCCATGCCCCCTACATTGGCAATGCAAAGTCTTAACCACTGGACCACCAGGGAATTCCCTATAAAACTATATCAAAACATTAAGTTAAATTTCAGAAAAAAAATGTTTTATTTGAATAATTTATTTTAAAATTATTGCATTTATTCTGATTTATATTTTGCTGTTTAATTTTAATAGATAATTCAGTTATTTTAAAATAAAACAATTTTTAAATCATAAAAAAAGTTTTTTTTTGGTATACATTTCCTTTCACTTGTTTTTCATAAAATTAAATTCGAGTTT